>JAOYMO020429290.1:0-22699 GCA_025802455.2 Iodosphaeria phyllophila | reverse complement strand
AAATCTGCTGGGTTACCAAGTTTGCTGGGGCTAATTGATGTAGTTTTCCATCTTTATGCTCACGCTCGGTTTTGGCCTTGCTCTTGGAGATCCAGTACTTACAAATACTGACAATCAGACGCAAGAAAATCGGCTACACTCAGCAGCCACCACCACCCACAACTGATTGGGGTTGAAGGCCCCCCCCCCCCCCCGTATTTTCGCTCACAAGCCTGAGGTGGATAGTGAGGTATATCATACAGTAGCGACACCAGCAAATTTCACTGCAATCAGTGAATTTGAGCTCCACTTGACCCACATTATCACAGACCAACATCACTCTGTAGTATCCACTAGCTAGTATCCACTGTCCAACTCATAATCAGCTGATGTGAAGATTTATCAGGTATGTCATTATCCAGATGTTTGATATGTAATTCCCACTGGGAGGGGCACGCCCAAGAGGGCGAAGAAGGAGGTGTGGAAAGCTTGGAGAATGCTCATCAGCTGTAAGCTGGAGACACAGCCAGCTGAGGCGAAAGATGTTGATAACGGTCAGGTCCAGGGGCCATCCTCGAAGCATCACAGATGGCTATGTTTCGGGGAGTATCTCAGGGTCGAACCAGACCCTCAGGAACTGCAAAGAACAGACAGCACGAAGGTTTGTGCCATCTGATTTCGATTTCTGGTTGCGATTCGCTCGCCGAATCTGATCACAACCCTGGTCGATTGCGCTTGAAAAGGAGAGCAATACTGTTCTTTTTTTTTGTTTTGGTTTCTTGTACTTACGATCCAGTCACGAACCGGTACACACATAGGTATCGCATTCAAGGGGAATTTTGTCAAGAAATACTAGGGTAATTGATTACCGGCATCCGGCTATCCGACAGCGCCATAGCCCTATTACGGTGCATATATTTGTAACAGCTCTACGGCAACGCCGTCTTGCAAGCCGCGTTTGAGGACATCCCGCTCCTTACGAGAACCCGAGACCGCGCACGGCTGGCGGTGATGGTGGGCGTTGTTGAAACAACACTCTCCTCGGCACATCAATTTGGTTTATCCGGGCCTTGCGGGTATCAGCTGCGCTGTACGGTACTTCTATCCAGGCTTCTAGAAGCAGGGAAATGTTCCATGTTGCTGTCGCATTTAGATTGGTCTATAGCCACCAGTCAAAGTTCTGGGTTGACCCATCGTCGTGAGATAGTCTATTCATTCGAACAGCATGGATGCGAATCACATGCTTCCCTTCCAATTAATGATCTTTCTCTGCGCCCACGGCTGTCAGCATCCGAGGCGCATATTCGCTCAACCATGCTCAATGTCCGCCCAGGTTTGGTTGATACGTTCACCGCCGTACCTGCGCACCGTTGACTCGCCAGTCAAATACGAGCTGAGAGAGCTGGGCATGCGGAGCATTGTTTCGGAGCGTTACCCAAATATTTACTGGAAATGTCGACCTAGTGTGCAGAGGATGTCGTACGTACTTTACATCTTCATATCAGGTGACAGCTGTCACACCAGGATCGCCTGACCAGATTGAAGCCTTCTAGCATTTTTAGCCCTGGTGACCGGAAGGGCAGCGGTATCAAGATAACGAAGATAACCAACTGAACGTTACTTAGTAAGCATGCAGTCTAAGAGGGGACTGCTTTCGCTTGGGATATCATAATAGCCTGTGCGAAGCACGGACGTTGCTATACTTACTACTGTAGATATAGCTCTGAATAGAAGGACATTGATATCACGTGGTATTTTGCCTGTGATGCCAAATAATCTATACGTTCTATCGGTACTCATTCGGCGCCATTGAACGGCGCGGTCAGCCTTGCATTGAGCGTTGTTGATGTAGGAGGGTGCTTAAGTCAATACGGTGTCCCTGGGTTAGCAGGTAGAAATTCTCGTCCAATAAGGACGGCACAACCACCACGGGACAGCCCTCCTCGGGATGCAGCCCCTCATGCAAGTCAAGTTGGCGCTGTTGGAACACGGGACGGCAATGAGCCTTCGAGAAGCCTTCGAGAAACGTTTTAGAAGCCTTGTCTCTCTCGAAACAGATGTGGGGAGTTGGCGTAGCACGCTTTTACGGATATCCTCTGGTCAGAGATTTATCTTCTGCGTCGTGTCTGCGATGTGTGTGTGGGTTTTTCACATCACTGCCCCCAAGTTCAGGGGCAGGTGGCACGCATGCATACTGTTACGTTGTCCGGCATGAGTTTTGTAAAATTCTGATTTTCACATTGACAGGATGCATAGTAGGTCCACGGTAGGTATTGTAGAAATTGGGTCGATTGAAAAATAACAGAAAATTTACGTCATGGGAAGTAACAGGGAAGCGAATGAAATCGAACGATACTGGTAAGCAGAATCTACCCGGAACGGGGTCACAAAGGCGCTCACTGAGCGCGCACTGGTCTTTCGCTCTTGCCAGTTTGCAGATCGCCTCCCATGACTCATGAATTGATGCATACCATTCTCTAAGACTTATCTTGAAATGCCCAACTTGCTACCGATTGTATGGAATGGATGAGGACCGGGTGTGGGTTCGGCGAATGCCATACTGCCGGGAGACCTGTTGGATCCTTCAGTCTTCACAACCTCACCAATGAGAAGGCCTCTTTCTTGCAATGCTGATGTCACCTCGCAACTGTCCACCAATCACCGAGACTCATAGACTCCGTATACTAATTTAAGCCCATGCCGAGGATTTGTGCAGGGCGCGCTTACCCCAAGCTCGCAATCCTTCAGGAATCGCAACTATGAACCAAGCATACTTGGATTTGCGATGCTGTCCGACAGTGCGGTCTTAGGTAGTAAACATGTTCGTAGGAATCTTATTATTTTACTAGGTAGAATACGTGAGCGTCAAGGAATAAAACTTTACACACGGACACTATAGTCTCTTGATATTTTCAGGCCAAAACACGCCAGCATTTGATCCCTTTGATAACTACCGATAAGTTACCAGATGATGTTCAACCTAGGAACGCACAGTTCGAGGTACACCTCGGCCCGATTCTCAACCCCATGTACAATCCGAAAAATAAATGATAGTCTTCCCCGTAGATTAGGGGCTTTGTAGGCCAAATTTTAGATTTTGAGATTAGTTGGGTTACTCGTTCTAGTAAGTTTTTGTGTACCTGCAACGACTTTCAATTATAACCCTTGGGCACACGTCTTCCGGTTACACTGGCGTCAGAATCGCCAAATCCCAGATGGGGTATCCAGGCAGTTCACCGGAGAAAAGGGAAATCTAGCTCTACAGCTACGCTAAGTTGGGGTAAAGCCCATGTAATTTCAGTCAAAGAAACAGTTTTAAGGCTGTCAATACATTCCAAGATATTTCCTGTATATTATAGAGATGAGCCTTTTTGTATGTATTCTACCCCCAAGTTAGAGTTGAAAAGATGCTGCCGGTGGATAAAGTATTCGATAAGTTTAGTTATGACACGACCAGTTGATGGTATACTAGCCAGAGATAACATGGCCTCGGGAGCCCCCCGTGGAGAACCTGACGAATACAATTGCAGGTGGCACCAGTCCACTCGGCTATCGATTCAGTATCAGCAGATGAGTACCAATCCCGATTCTTGTCCTATAATTAGTGTTTGATGAGTCGAGGCACTGAGAAGCAGCAGACTCGATTTTCACGATGATAACACGTCGTAGATCCGTGATGCGTAAGGATCATCTTTGTTTTAATTCCAGCCACCTAAAGCTTAACGATTGGGGCTCACATCATCATTTTACACATCCAGGGGATCGCGGCCTCACGTGCTGCTCTCCGCTATTTGATATTTTATAGAAACACACATAACCAAGTGTTTCAGATTATTTAATTACACCGAACCGAGCTACCGATGCTAACGGCAATTATGCCCGTGGGAACCGGCAATGGTGCGGCGAAGAATAAGGATCGGAAGCCCTGTCTGTGGAGCAACAGCGATATTGAACCCGCAGCCCAACACTAAAATTTCAAATATCATCTAGATCGAACACCAGGTCACCGAGTTTTTGGGTGGCAGTGGATTACACCGTGCTGTCTCTTGGCTGTCATAAGCCTGCAATCATCAAAAGTTCGGTGTGATGCTCGGTGAATGCATGTCCATGGCGGCCAAGGGACCTAGGTATCTAGTGCGCAACAACTACTGGTGTTTTGATGATCGTAACCTTGACTTGTGATAACTGTGCCATGGGCGAGGTCTACCACCCCTATCAATGGAACTTTGGTATACGCTAGGAGTTACAGTGAGAGGTCAAAATCAAGTCGCATTTGGTCTTTAACTTTAGAATGCTGGTTTTGAATCGTCGGGCTCAGCTTAAGATGTAGTTCTAGCTCAATAGGCTTCTGGGGATGGGCTCAATGACTGGTCATACTGCGAACGCTGGGGTCTTGACCTTGTTCTGGTGGATTGGATGGAACGATTGACGTTCTTGAGACAGATTAGACGTTCCCTAGACCGTAAAGTGGACCAGTTTGTGTTGAATGACTTCAGTTCTAGGTTTGCGCAATCTCTTAGCGCTTGGTTCCAGCCAACTTTGAGAAGGTCACTCTGTATTGACAACCGACCTCTTGAAATCGCCCAGAACTGATCTCTCACCAGATACTTGGTACTTTCTGAAGATAAGCTAGCAATAACACTGAATCCAAATTTACAAAGTTCCTGATAGTCATCGCACTACTCGCACGATTGAGATGTTTAGGCTAAATCAGGCTGCTTGAGATGGCCAGCAATGCTGGTGAATATTCCGTCACCGAAGGTGGATTCGCTACTATTGGCACTGTTGCTAGATTCAGCATCAAATCAAAGTTCTTCGGCCTTGAAGATCACAATCTCAGGTTTCAGGTCAGTCAGCACTTGCTTAGCCCTACGGATAATCACTGTCTTCTTGGAATGCCAACTAGCGGGGATCAGTTCCTAAACGAGATCCTGTTTTGTAACTGTTCTCCGGGTGTCTTTTTGAGCTACAGGACACCTGTTGCACCGCATTTTGCATTATGTACTGCATAAATATTTATACGATATTGCGCTTCTGTCTTCTCCAATGAGCTGTGACGACAACAGATTGAGTTATTCTCGAGCGCCAAGTGATCTTTGTTCGTTAGTGAAGTATGAAGGCAAAGGACGTTGATTTAAGTTCACTGTGGATTGTTCATGGCGAATCTCGAGTTTCCCGGTATTTTATTTACCTGAAGATCACGCCCTGATGCGCGATCCGATGAACCTCTTGTATTTGATACTGTTCTCACAGTTGATGAAGCCATAGGGCATAACCCGTGTTGACACGAGGATCGGTATAATGGGCTTATGGTTTTCGGAACGTGTAGAATTTAATAAGAAAAATTGCTACCCGCCAAACCCCAAAGCAGCACCTAGTTAGTCAACAGGAGGCACGAAAGGCTAGACGCTGGTTCGAGATCTAGCGGGTAATACCTATTGATAGTGATCACCGTTTCAGGTTCCATTGCAATGCATGTGGTATGTGGTGGTAAAGATGGATGATGAGTGAGCTATCTACAATGCCCGGTGGGCAGACCAATATATTACCAAAGCGGTCACGTATTCTGCCACTAGGCAACAGTGCGGGTCCATATCTCCCAACAATGTGTACTCTTAGGTGGAAAAATATCTGGAAACTCCCGTTGAGCGTCACAAAATAACATGCCAGCTATTCTGGGTGAATAGGCAGTCGGTGGCGAACCGACTACAAAGCAACACCGGAACGATATATGGGTAGTATGTTCTGACTATATTTCTTCAAAAGATGATATAGAAATTAACATCATGAGGGTGGCTCAAAGTTGAGGATTCAGATGTGACTGATCCTCCTGCGGGAGTAGGTGGTTCTTGTCGGTACGCGACGGCTGGTAACTTGACGTCGATGATAGATAAATAGGCTAGCTAACTAGATCCAGGACATCCGCTCCCCTTTCATCCTCCAACCTCGTTGTTCCTCCCAGGTAGCCTCCGAAGCACTCCCAAGGCAATGTATCAAGACTGCTCTTGGCCGCAACAGTTCCTTCGAAATGATGCGCCAGACCCTTCCCGAAGAAGATCCTTACGATTCAATCCCAACACGAGTAAGCATTGTTACAACGCCAGAATATCCGACTAAACTCCTAATAGGTTTCTAGAACGCCGCAATACCGACAGTTCCAGACATAAAGCTGGCCCCCCCACTCTATCTCCCGGATCTCGCCCTAGAGATTCTCTCCTCTGTGTACGATAAGTCACTGCATTGCT
The DNA here is from genome assembly GCA_025802455.2 of Iodosphaeria phyllophila. NCBI lineage: Eukaryota > Fungi > Ascomycota > Sordariomycetes > Amphisphaeriales > Iodosphaeriaceae > Iodosphaeria > Iodosphaeria phyllophila. The sequence goes on along the minus strand of JAOYMO020429290.1, from coordinate 16,475 downwards.
CGCAAACGCCAATGAGCGTTCCCGTCTGGCATCATCGGTACAGTATATTGATGTGTATCACTGGAGTGCATCACCGTTCCACGTCACGGAACCGGATTTCTGGAGCTTAACACGTTCGGAGGGATTACCTGATGATTTACGATTCAAACTTGGAGAACAGTATTAAGTAACGTCACTTATGTGATATCTCACAGGATATACCAAAGTCCCATGAAGGCATGTTACGCCTCAACATAAAAGAAACAATATTCGAACAAACTATAAGCTTTGGCTCGTGTTTCTTTAGCTCAACTTGGAACACCACTGTTGCCAGCCGTTCGTCCCCCTATTGTAGACACGATGTCCCCTGTGATAATGGAACGGAATCGGGAGGTTTCTGACTGAACTGTAGGCTAGGTTGCTAGGGATTCCCGCCAATGGCTCTGTGAGCATCAGACTCGCGCAAGGAATCTTATGGCTACGCGGTGTGCTGGGGAGTATCGGTACCGTATTGGGGTCAATAATTCTACCAGAAGTGCCTCTGGAAAGGGGTTGGTCCAAATCAATGCATAACAGGCTGTGACCATGAGAAGCTGCGGTTGAATTTTGAGCATTTAACAAGCCGCCGGATCATGAATATAACTGAGCAACTTGAAATGGAAACATCCTGATATTCTGAGCAAATATTTGGCTGCGGCAATGTCACACAATCAGCATGGAAGATGGAGCAGGTGAGGATTCTCGATGCAAGAAAAGCATCGCCTTTGAGATTGCCTGAAGCTTGTCTTTGGATTACCTGTAGGTTAACGCACCCCAGAACGATTTAACTGTTTGGTGGGCAAACCACTGTGCTCTTTGATCGAGTTTAGCCTTGTTGAAATCATTCAAAATAGACAAAACTCAAGCAGGTACAAGTTTGATCAATTTAGAGTAAATCAGTATAATTAGCTTTTCCCTAATGGTTAGGATTGGCTAGCAAATTTCAAGGCTTGATATCAAGCAATTTTAGTGAGAAAAGCTTGTTTATCCGTTCCGCATGCCTACTTACTGTCTATTTATTGTCTAATTACTGCCACTTTTGATGTACAAGAAATATAAGAATATCGTAAAAATTCTCAACTGTTATTCTCCAACGGCCTGGACGGAAATTTTTCTAGTTATTGTATGGCCATCAGAATTCATTTCGAAAAAGTAGGCATTTTGGAGCCATTCGGAGGGGCGGGTTGATCTGCCATGCGTTGACTTACTTGCGGCAAGCAGGGTCGTGCGCTGAAGTTTTGATTCTGTGTCGCGTTGTGCGACGCGCAGCATTGTGCAGATAAGCTTATCTTAACTCCGAAGTGGATAAGAGTCGCAATGATGCTGGGTACATACACTTTGAAAGAGCCTCTCTAAGTCGCTATAATGGACACTATACTTGAAGGTGCTGGATTGCTTGACCCAGTGAATGCGAGCGAATAGAACTCAATCATCAGACTCATGGTGCAAACTCGCGATAGTATACGACGCTCAATTTCTGGTTGGTCAATCGTGCGATGCAAACCGTCAAGGATAAGTTGATGTCCTTTTTCTGCCGTACATGACCGCTAAAAAAAACTCCCCTCCAAGATTTCAAGGAAAAGAAATCAGGAACATTACAAAGAAGCATGAGACCATCGATGCAACAGCAAGAGTGGAAATGACTAGCTGATGCTAGTCAGCGACAGCTACTATGAATACCTCACAGCCTGTATCTTCCGCCATCGAAAGTGTAGACTTTGAATTTCTCACTCAGCGCGAGATCAAGTCCATATCGGTTAAACAGATCACCCGAACACAGGCGCTTGACGACCTTCGAAATCCCAACGAGGGTGGTTTGTACGATACGGCTCTTGGGGCATGGGGTGAATTTAGGTAGGAACTATTATGATATACTTAACTGCGCTATTCTTATTGCTTGGTCTGACTTCAATGCAGCTGCACAACATGCAATCTGGGCCCGTCGAGTTGTCCTGGTCACGCAGGTCATATAGACCTGCCCATTCCCGTCTACCATGCCGTCTTTATGGATCAAATATTGCGCCTACTCAGAGCCCAATGCGCTTACTGTTTCCGATTCCGAATTCCGCGAGCCGAGATATCGTTGTTCCTCTGCAAATTTCGCCTGTTACAGTTTGGACTTGTCCACGAAACCAATGAGATCGACAACGTCTCTTACGATGACAAAGGGTCGGCGGAGTTCTCAGCTATAGAAGATAGTGAACATAAGTACAGCACTACCGACACTATCAGGATGCTCACTCGCATGCGAGAACACTACACAGAAGCAGCCATTGGGAAGCATGGGCGAACCTCTGCGGAAGTCAGACAAGGCAAGCACGAAGGGGCATATGACATGCGCCGGGATTTGGTCAAGACCTTTCTACGAGATGTGCTCAAGCCCAAAACATGCGCCTCGTGCAATGCTATATCTCCCACTTACAGGAAGGATGGGTTTGCCAAGATCTTCGAGAAACCTCTAACAGGGAAGCAGGCCGAGAGGATGGCCCAGACAGATCTTCGAAGACCCGATGCTTTGTCTTTAAGGCAGCAAAATGCGAAGAAAGTTGCGAAAGATGTGAGAAATGGAACAAAGAAAAAATATCGACCAGTGGATGAGGGGATAGCGGATGTGGACATGTCACCGAGCGAGGAGAGCGACGATGTTGAGGGACACGATGAACAAGACGAAGATGAAGAGGGGGAAACAGAATCAGACGATCAAGGCGAAGAACTGGGCGAAAACGGAGATATTATCATGGGTGAATCTAACCCAAAAAAGAAGACCAAATCCAAAGCCAAAGAAAAGCCTGTTCATAGATTTATCAGTTCCCTGGACGTACTTGCACGACTCAGCCTACTCTTCGAGAACGAGCAGGAAATATTGAGAGCCCTATATAATTCCAAACCTCAGACTCAACACTCAAAACCCGTCACTGCCGACTCCTTCTTTCTTCAGTGCGTCCTGGTACCGCCTAACAAGTTTCGCCCTGATGGCAAACAACCCGACGGTGGCATTGCTGAGGCCGAACAGAACAAGCTTTACAGCAAGATTCTTGAAGCATGCGGAAAGATTGCGCAGATCAACCATGAACTGGCCCATCCCGAAGAAAACGAGGAACAAAACCGTCGAAGGCGCGTCTTTGATGAACTTCACGAGGCCTCAATCGAGTTACAACACGCAGTTAATTCACTCATCGACCGGGATCGAAATCCCGTGCGAGGGAATGCCGGTAAGCGGAACGAAGAAGGCATTAAACAGAAACTAGAGAAGAAGGAGGGCTTATTCAGAAAGAACATGATGGGAAAGCGTGTCAATTTCGCCGCCCGGAGTGTCATCTCCCCCGACCCTAATATCGAGACGAGCGAGATCGGAGTTCCGCCCGTCTTCGCCAAAAAGCTGACCTTTCCCGAGCCCGTCACGAGCCATAACTTCCGTGAGCTGCAGCAAGCTGTCATCAACGGCCCTTACAAGTGGCCCGGTGCGGTTGCCATTGAGAACGAGAATGGTTCTATCATCAATCTAGCCAAAAAGGGATCAGAGGACCGCGTAGCGCTGGCTAACCAGCTCCTCGCACCATCCAATCCTAAACAAGCCGTTACCAACGGAAAGAAGGTGCTCAGACATTTGGGTAATGGAGACGTCGTGCTTATGAATCGCCAGCCCACCTTACACAAACCATCCATCATGGGTCACCGCGTCCGGGTGCTTCCCGGAGAGAAGACCATCCGAATGCACTACGCCAACTGCAACACTTACAATGCGGATTTCGATGGTGACGAAATGAATATGCATTTCCCCCAGAACGAGCTGGCCCGGGCGGAAGCACTGCAGATTGCCGATACAGACCATCAATACTTATCCGGTACAGCCGGGAAGCCTTTGCGCGGTTTGATTCAAGACCATCTTTCCGTTTCCGTCGCTCTCTGCAATAAAGACACCTTCTTTGATAAGGGCGCCTATCAGCAGTTAGTCTACAATGCACTGCGACCGGAGCATGGTCACATTACAACAGACCGTCTGGTCTTAGTACCGCCTGCCATCCTCAAGCCGATTCAAAGGTGGACAGGAAAACAGGTTGTCACCACCATTCTAAAGAACATTCAGCCCATCGGGTTCGGCGAACTCTGGTCAAGCGGAAAGACCTCGGTACCCGCTGACAGATGGGACTTCGAATCCATGGAAGGCTCCGTCTTGGTTCATGATAACGAATTCTGCCATGGTATTCTTGACAAGGCACATCTGGGTCCGAGTTCCGGCGGCTTTATCCATTCCGTTCATGAAACCTGGGGAGCAACTACCGCTGCGCGGCTCTTGAGTTGTATGGGAAGGCTGCTGACCCGCTACTTGAACATGCGCGCCTTCACCTGCGGCATGGATGATTTACGACTCACACCTCAGGGCGAGAGTAAAAGACTCGAAGCTCTCAAGGCTGCCTCCGGCGCCGGCCTGAAAACAGCGGCCAAGTTCGTTAGTCTCGACCAGCAGAGGTCTATCGGCCCTTCGGACCCTGTGCTCTTGGAGAGGCTGGAGGCAGTTATGAGAAATGACAACGAACAAGCAGACTTGGATGTTCTCATGAACGCTGCTTGTTCTGACGTTTCCACCGCCGTTACGCTGGCCTGTCTACCTGATGGTCTGGAGAAGCAATTTCCTAAGAATCAAATGCAGAGCATGACCACTTCAGGAGCCAAGGGAAGCAAAGTCAATGCCAACCTCATTTCGTGTAATCTAGGGCAGCAGGTTCTTGAGGGCCGCCGGGTGCCGCTTATGGTCAGCGGCAAGTCTCTGCCCTGCTTCCGCCCCTTCGAGACTAATGTGCGAGCCGGTGGCTACATCGTGAACCGTTTCTTGACGGGTATTCGACCGCAGGAATACTATTTCCATCACATGGCTGGCCGCGAAGGTCTTATCGACACGGCCGTGAAGACCTCAAGATCCGGCTACTTACAGCGATGCCTTATCAAGGGCATGGAGGGCCTCAAGGTCGCCTACGACACCACCGTCCGGGATTCAGACGGAACAATGATACAGTTCCTGTACGGCGAGGACGGGTTGGATGTCACGAAACAGAATTATTTGCGCGACTTCAGCTTTTTGCTCCGAAATAGAGATTCGGAGGTTGCACAGCTAGGCATCGCCCAGCGCGGATGGGATAAGGATACCATTCACGACTCCCGCGAGTACGCCCAGGGGTACAACAGGATGGCCCTCAAGGAAGTCAATGCCAACAACCCCAAAGCCAGGGATCCGATCACTGCCGATTTGAACCCCAATCGCAACGCTTTCGCTACATCCGAAACTTTTTACGAGCGCGTCAGCAACTATCTCAGGAAGAACCCGGACCTCCTGCTCCGTGTCAAGGCCACCAAGAACAAGCCAGGTATTGATGGTGTTTCCCGAAAGGTGGCCGAAATCCTGTTTCACACGAAATATCTCGCTTCCCTGGTCGAGCCGGGCGAAGCAGTCGGCATTGTCGCAGGACAGTCCGTAGGAGAACCTTCCACACAGATGACGCTCAACACCTTCCACTTGGCTGGTCACTCCGCCAAAAACGTCACCCTCGGTATCCCTCGTCTCCGTGAGATTCTCATGACGGCCAGTGACCACATTTCAACGCCCTCCATGACGCTCGTGTTGCGCGAAGACCTTTCTGAAGCCGGCGCCCGCGATTTCACCAAGGCCATCAGTAAGCTCTTGCTCGCCTCTGTTACCGACTACGTAACGGTCCGGGAGCGCGTAGGCAAGGGTATTGGCTACAGCTTGGCCAAGACGCACGATGTTCGCCTGCAATTTTTTGACGCCAAGGAATACGAAGAGACATACGCGGTCAGCACTTCGGACGTATTCCGCGCCGTCGAGACTACTTTCCTAGCCATACTCGAGCGGCTTGTCGGCAGGGAGATCAAGAAGAGAGCGCAAGGTCAGAAAAGTGCCGCCCGCCCTGATGTCGGCACCAAGTCTGGCAATGTAGAGATGGCCCGTCCTGATGGCGAAGGAGGCGCTCGTGGTGATGACGATGATGGTGCTGATGAGGATGAAGATGATGCCACGGGTGCAAGGAACAAGGCCAGGCGTGCGGAGGCCGTTTCCTATGGTCCCAACGACGACGACGACGAAGCCGTCCAAGGTCGTTTAGCCCGCGAAGCCTCGCCGGACGAAGACGACGACGACAATGCCTCTCAAGGCGGATCGCCCTCAGATTCAGATGAAGACGAAGACGAAGACAAAAACCACAAGCATCGCAAGATATCCAAAGCAGCCGCCGGAACTAATGAACGCGAGGTACGAGTCCAAGAACTCCACGACACCGTCGTTCGCTTCTCCTGCGACGAGCAAGGCGGATCCTGGTGCGAGTTTTCTCTCGAACATGACGCCACTACCCCCAAACTCCTCATGCTGAGTCTCGTCCAGCAAGCGGTCCGCCACACCGTAGTCCAACAGATCGAAGGCCTAAACGAATGCACCTATGTTCCCCAGGAAACTGTTAAGAACCTCCGCACAGGCGAGAAAGAAAAACGCGCCGTCTTGCACACCAAAGGCGTGAATCTCGCCGCTATGCAAGAGCAAGACGCCTTCATTGACCCGCACCGCACGCAGACCAACGATATCGCCGCTGTGCTACGCGTTTACGGCGTCGAGGCTGCGCGCCGCACCATCATGCTCGAGCTCGACGGCGTGTTTGGTGGGCATGGGATTAGTGTGGATAATCGGCATTTGAACTTGATTAGTGATTACATGACCAGAGGGGGTGGGTTTACGCCGTTTAACCGGAATGGGCTGAGAGGGAACGTGAGCCCGTTCTTGAAGGCTAGTTTCGAGACTACGCTAGCGGTTCTGAAAGATGCGGTTATGGATGGGGATTGGGACGATTTGAACTCGGCCAGTAGCCGCATTGTCATGGGGAAGCTGGGGAGTGTGGGGACTGGGTCGTTCGATGTGCTGACGAGGGTCACGAGGGGCGCGGCGGAGAGGTAGTGCTAGTTAGGAATGGGGTCTGATAGCCTGTGTGAGATCGTGGGATAGTTTCCCAAGGCTTTTTGCACGCATTGGGATCTCTCTTGTTGGCTGTTTCGGCGCTGATACCAGGAATGCGCGTCCGGCCTTGTGGTTTCGTGATAATTATTATGAATTAGGGGTTAATTGACTAGGTGGACTAGTTTGCGTAATGTGTGAATGATTCCTCAAGAAGTGGGGAAGAGAAGATTTTGCTGGTTCACAGGAATATGTTTAAGTTCAAGCAGTGAAATGGATATACTAGAGTTGACAACGTCCAAGGCATTTTCCGGGCCTCCCCAGAAGCACGAGATGATATAGTACGTCAAGCTGATGGCGAGTAGATACTAGACTTGAGGAGTTGTGTTACCGGTATCCTCGCTATACTGAGGATGGTTGAGAGAAAAGGCTGGGCTAAGTCTCATGTCCTCTTAGCTAAACCCATGTCCAATGTCTCCGCCTCTGCCCCTGCGAACGCCCTCTTGAGTTTATCGCAGCCTATGACGTGCAGTAATTTGTATCACATGCTGTATGATAGACTGACAGTCCATAGAATTTGTCAACTCGACGTACTGCACAGTATATCTGACTAATGAGAAACTATTCAGACTCCGTACGGGAGGATACAGCAAGTTCGTATCTAGTGCTTTTCTTTACCTTGAATTGCGATTGTAGCATGCGTCAATGAACCAACTACAATACTGAGAAGGTGATGATCTATAGGCTGTCTGGACCAGAGCGAACTAACCAATGGATTCCGGGCCAGTCCTTACGTCTTACTTGCAATACATATGGTTCTCACTTCCTCAATTTCACCTCTGTGGAACATATCAAGATCAACGACCAGTATCATCAGTTCTATACCCCGCCTGCCGGCCCCTTGGAACAGGGAGTATCAAGCCAGGCATGGCTATATGCAGGATGCAAAGCGACACATGACGACAGATGTCCAGAGGGTGCAACGCAGGCGGAAATCGGCTAGGCAGGGCTATACATGAGGGGAAGCTGGGCTCGGATAGTTAAAGTCGCAAAGAACTTTTGGGACTAGGCTAGTGTGGAGAATATAGGTGCTTGGTTTGGAGGAGAGTTGTACAGCCCCCCCCCCCCGGAACACGGAGGCCAAATCATCACCAAGGGGATACTTTAGGAGGCTGCGGTCAGGAAACATGATGCCTATATTGGTGATGCTAATGAATAGGATCGGTAGGGGTCTGGCCGTGAAATCTATCTACAGCTCCAGCACTGTTGGCTCACGAGCAGGAATGTGGATGCCGGTAAAATCTCCCAAAGACACTGTACATAACTCAGCTTGGAAGTGATCTATCCAGGGGATGAGGTCGCCGAGCTGGATAAGAGCCGGCACGAGGGTCTTACCTTTTAAGCATACGAACGTATGTTGGGCAACCTTGTTAAAGGCTTTCACTGTAGCTAATGCTAGCGTTGGTGAGTCTCAGGGCCCTCGGAGAACAGTTCTAACGAGTCTAAGCGCTTGCGAAAGAGACAGGTCCACAGGCTTTCCACGGGGCTTCAGTCATCTGCATGGGGTGGTTCGGAAATGCCGGTGAGGAGGGTGATCTCGGCGAACTCGAGCATACGGGCTACCGGGTACTAGTCCCGGTGGACAACCATGAATCGACTGACAGGAGGGTAGAGCAATGAGCCCCTTTCATTCTTAACAGGAACGGGAAGTTCGAATGCGGGTGAACGTGATTCTAATTCATCAAACCTAGCAAGTACAGTATGGTAGGTAATCACGCACCAAACCTTGAGGGTTAGCAGATCTCGTCCGTCCGCCATCAACCACATCGAGCAAGGCACTCACTCAAGTTACCAGGAGTACAAGAGAAGCCAGTACACGGCCTAGTCTTCGAGCCGAAGCTCAAGCTGATGTTGGTTTCCTGCCACAGATTACCAGTCTGTGATGATTGATATTGCTAGGGAGCACGTACAATCTGTAGGGGTATGAAACAGTAGCACGGAACATTAGCGCTCACAATATGAGTATGATTTGAGTCAAGTTGCCGATTGGCTTAAGATATTCTGCAGAATTTCAATCAGGGATTAACCTGTCGACTTCTGTGTAGAAGTCCGTGTCCGAGCACTGTTTCTGGACAACTATCATCGTACCTCGGACTTCTGCTCGAGATATCCGGGTACATCCCAACAGCTGAACTGATGTCGTGCATGAGCTGCCAAGTAGCGTCAGTAAGCAGCGCACCAGCATTCCATACCCCTGCGCACTATGGTGGTCAACTGTGGTTATAGGTGTAATTATTCCATCCCTATCACGTACTTGCAGGGGTCCCCACACCCCTGCACCACAAAGTAAAATTTCTCTTCCTACGCAATTATTGCCAACGCCCTCATTGTCGTACAGTATTTACTAAAGCAAGATGACTGGTTGCAATGTGCTTGTGATTATAAGAGAGAGTCTTTTCAGTTGTTGCTATAGCATTACTACGACAGTGAGGGCGTTAGCAATAATTGCGTAGGAAGAGTAATTTTACTTTGTGGTGCAGGGGTGTGGGGACCCCTGCAAGTACGTGATAGGGATGGAATAATTACACCTGTGACCACAGTAAAAGTTGATGAGACACACGGAACTAACCGTCCGGCCCGCTCCTGCATCTGATTGTTCGTGCTCTCTTGAACGCCGTTGCGAAAGTCCAGGCCCTGATTCGGGCGCATTTATCAGACGTGGATGTATTGGCCCCACTTGCACTACAGTATTGTTTCTTGCGAATGCGAATGCAAAGGCTGCCGAAACCTCGTGATAGCTAATGAACAATGATGCAATATATTAGATCAGGAGTACCTGGCCCTCGCGCGACCCATTATTCAGAATCGTGCAGAAAATCGATCGCGCAATATCGGCATAGTATGCAGTCTGCATTTGAGCAGCGATGCCGTAAAGCCAAGCAATAGCCATTTCTGGATGACGACTCCGTGAACGGTCCTCTTCGTCGAGCTTGGAGAGGCTTCTGTCCCCTACTGCTGCGGCAATTTGATTTGAAGACCGTCTAATTCGTGACCAAGTCGTTCCTTCTAAGAGACTGCGGGATAGTATGGAGGGTTGAGATCGATGGACTCGAGTTCGCTCTCAAAGTTGTAAGCGTTAGCTCAAACCTCTCGCTGTTCAGTCATTCCTAATAATTTCTAGTTCTGCGATAATTGCGCACCAGACGGATCACGCTACTGGGCTGTTCAACGAGAATGCCACACAATTCTGCTCTTCTCCAGGCTATTGAGGCTACTCTCGATCATCCGAATGACCCAATACACGTGAATCCTGAGCCTTGATCCACCGTAGATGTCCCCATGAATCTCCAAGCATTCAGATGAAAGACGTCGCAAAGGCAGGCTCTCAGAACTACCTAACACGTTCAAATGCACCTCGATGCCACGACAAAGGAAATGTTTTGGCTGGACGAGAGCCATTGGGAGAGAGCTTCGTGGATTGGTTGCCGATATTAGGCCCAAGCAAGACATTTTTGATGGTATAGTCCTGTAGATTAACTTCACTGAAGACTATTACGCTATTGTCTACGAGTACATCCCCCCACGTTTAACACTTCCGGATATAAATGTCGTTCAAAGTCAGCTGGACTCTTACTGGCTGATTGATTTCTGTTTGACCATTCCGATGCGTTTACAGAATTGGGGAGGCTCTGGTGTTATGCTGGACTATTCTGACCTTACATGCCCCTAGCATGCTGGTTGGTCGCAGTCGCTGTCCACTAGGCGACTGGTGACAGAAATGTTATGAAGGCAATCCCAATGTTCAATTTACGAAACAGAATCCCATCAGTAGTGTTCCCATCAGATCATAGCTAGCCAGACTGTCCGCATGCCTTATATATACGCTACATTTTTCAGTTAATGACTTGACGCTGCTTCGAGCAGACCTTTGTCCAACTTCTGTCTGCTTCAAGATGACTAGCAATACGGATGTCCTGCTTACCACACTGCTAATTAATTTCAATGCCGACACTTTTCGAACAATGTTTGCAAATGCAATGATTCTCGGACTATATTAATAGGAATGGGGTCTTTTATCCTTGATCTGTCTCACCGATGGCGCCTTGAACGTTCCGGGCTTGGGCGAGTCAGGCAGGTTTATAAAGCAGCAGGGCTACCACCGCGTCACGGTTGCACTGAACGGTGCGCTGTAACAGTCTTTAATGAAGCCTGTTCAAGCATGGCTATCAATCCATCAACGGGAAGGGAAATTGTTTTGCTGTGTGCGAGGTAACGACTGATATTATTTTGTAAAAGTGAATGACTATCCGCTAACTTACAGCTCAACCCTCCTAGCATAGCTACTTGATCAGAAGACCAAGCAGATGATCTCCTTACTTTTGTCATTGACTGCCATAGAGCAAGAGAGATGAGTTGATCATCCCCTTGACGATCTCTTTCCCCCATGTGTTGAACCCCGTACCAATCCAGCCTCAAGCAACTCGTCCTCTCATCCGCACCAAGGACCTTCTCCACCTCATCTGACCGGGGCTTCCCGCCCCTGCATAGTCATTCTGCTTCCTCGTTCTGGCCATTTGAGTGGCTAGTATTCCGAGGCTCCTCCATGTACGCAGCGAAGGCGCGCTGCTCTAAATCCGTGGTCTTCCGGGAAGCAGCGCCCTCATTTCCCCCACGATGGCGTCGGTAGTAAATCCTCTTGGCCCATTTCCATGTTTCAACCCCGGCAAAGAAAAGCGCAGCAGCGACAAAAACAATGCCCCATTCCCAAGAGATGCCTTTATGCTTGAATACCACGGTATTAAGCCCAGGAATGTATAGCATTGGGATAACCGTGATGAAACCTAGAACTATCGCCCAGAACAGAAATTTGTTCCTCCAGACATCGTGTATCCACTGCGTCAAATACCTTTTGGATCCTGGTTGCATCCTGAAAAACGATCGACGCCGGTCGATCATTTCCCAGGCGAGAAAAAGCGCAAACCAAGTGAGACAAGCGAAAGTAGTGCCGCGAGCACGATAAACAACATCGCAAGCCTCGCTGTATCTCTCGTTACAGCCATCACCCAACACTCCGCTGCCGAACCCGTAAACGACAAGGGTGAAGCTGGAAAGGCAGAGGGCAGTGATCCAGAGACCATAAACAACCATGTCAACTAAGAACTCAGTTTCGAATATGCCTGTCTTGAGGTTCTGTGGTGGCCGGTTCATAATTTCCGGGACCGCCGGTTCAAACCCAAGCCCCATGTCGGGTAAACCACTTGTCACCATGATAACCCAGATAATTTCCACTGGGGTCAGGGGGAAGACGGAGATTCCACGTGAATCCTTGAATACGAGACCGATCAGCAGCGTGCCAGCCTGAGCGATGTTCTCAGCCAGGACGTGGAGAATGAATTTCTGTATGTTGTCAAAGATTCGCCGACCTTCTTCGATGGCAGCGACTATGCTGGCAAAATTATCGTCAGCCAGAACGAGATCGGAAGCTTCCTTAGCTACATCACTGCCACTCTGGCCCATGGCAATCCCGACATCGGCCCTTCGCAAAGACGGCGAATCGTTCACTCCGTCACCGGTCTGTCTCGTATGTCAGTTCTGAGCCCTAATTTAGACGGACGAGGGATACTTCTTACCATAGCACAGAACTTCTTGCGTCGGTGAAGAGCGTCGATCATACGAACCTTGGTGCTGGGGGCACAGCGCGCGATCACCAGTGGAAGCACTGGGAGCTCGTCGACTTGATCATCAGTAAGAGCGTCAAACTGGCCTGCCGTCATGACCATGGCTCTAGCAACATCCTGGCTGATGTGACTCGTGTTGCGAGGCAGAATGCCAACTTCCATGGCAATAGCCCGGGCCGTTTCAGGATGGTCCCCAGTAAGCATACGAACCGAAATACCAGCTTCATGGCAAGATCGCACGGCGGGAGCAGATTCAGGACGTGCAGGGTCATAGATACCGATGAGCCCGCGGAAGACAAGGTTGGACTCGAGAACATCGCGATCAACTTCATCATTCTTTGACATGCCATGATCGAGGCTCTTGCTCGCAAGAGCAAGAACACGAAGCCCCATCCTAGCCAGAGCCTCCATGTTCTTCAGTATACAGTCGCGGAAATCGTCGGTCAAGTCGACAGGTACCCTGTCATCCGTCGCACAGTAGCTGGTACAGGCGGCCATGACCCTTTCGACAGCACCTTTTGTAAAGCAGCGATGCTTGCCGGTACTGCTATCCACGCACACGACAGACATCCGCTTAACGTCCGAGTCAAAGGGTAGTTCTGCGAGTACTGAAAATGCGGGATTCTCCCCAGAAGTCCAGTCGAGACGATTCCACCCCAGGCGAGAGGAGAAAACCTGAACAGCGATCTCAGTCGGATCGCCTCGAGCTTGCCAATTGCCTTCAACCTGTGATACAGTAGCGAGGTTCGCAAGGGATGCGACTTGGAGGTAGTCTTGTAAATCACTTTTGCTTCTGCTAAGTAACTCCGAGGACGTGAGCGCGACGGAAGACTCCTTACTTTGCGTAGCATCTATTTCGCAAGGCTGACGCTCTTCAAAGTATAGCTCACCGGCCCTTGGATTTTGAGGCTCGTTGGAAGGGTTGACGGAGTAGGTGCCAAGGCTGGGGATCCAGGCCCGCTTCACCACCATTTTGCCCTGGGTCAAAGTGCCCGTCTTATCAGAGCATATGTCTGTCACGGAGCCGAGAGCCTCAATGGATCGCAGATTCCGGACAATGACGTTTCGCTTTATCATACGCTTAGTTCCGTTTGCCATGGTTATTGTGAGAACGACAATAAGTGAGGCAGGGATCATAGATAAGCCTGTCGCTACGGCATAAATAATGACCTCCTGCTGTGGACTAAACTTGTTAGCACCAAGGCAGATGATGGCACAGATGACAGCAACTACGAAAAGCAAGACAGCTAGCTTGGAAAGCTTCTTTTGCAGCGGCGTGCCAACATTGACGCCAAGGAAACGGCCTATTGCGTCAGTGAGTGTCAAGGTATAGGCCTCAAGATATCTATGCGGCTTGGCCTTTCCATTTGGATTACGCTTCACCGGACGTCTCTTAGAGTCTTTCTTCCGGAGCTCGGCAGCTATGCTTCCGATTTCAGTATCGATTCCAGTAGCAAATACTATACCACGCCCTCGCCCTTTTGACACGGTGGAAGAGCTGTACGCTACATTAAGCCGGTCTCCAGGTCCTGCCGCAGCATCAAGTATCACCTTTTCGTCCTTTAGCACTGGGAGAGATTCGCCAGTCAGCAGGGCTTCATCGGTTTCGAGATTCATGGCCTCGATTAGACTATGGGTTGGTCAGCGTCATGGCTCCCGATATTTCCCGGCCACGGTAAGAGATGCTACAGCACGGCCCGACCAAGACTTTACAACTTACCGAATATCCGCAGGAACTGTATCGCCAGTCTTTATCTCGATAAGGTCGCCAACAACAACCTCACCAGCGGGTATGACGGTTGCAGCGCCGCTTCTCACCACGCAGGCCGTAGGCGAGCTGAGCGAACGAAGGGAATCCATTGTCTTCTCCGCCGAGAACTCTTGAAAGAAGCCAACTACGATGTTGATCACAACGACAGCCGCGACAACCGAGCCTTCAATGTAAGATCCAATGCCGTAGCTCACAGCCATGGAGAGTACAAGAACCATGGTCATGGCGTTTGCAACCTGGGCGATAAGGATTCTTAAAGGGGATACACCCTCTGTGTCGCCGAGATCATTACTACCCAGCTCTCGCAGACGTTGGTCTGCAGTCTCTGCGGATAACCCATTGCTCGCGTCGCCCTTAAGTTCATGGACAACCTGCTCAGCCGACAAGGCATGCGCTGGACTAGTCAATAGTTTCACAGGATTGGCTTCCTCGGAGCCAGCCGAGTCTTTCTCGTTCGGTTGACGCATGAGGCTCGTAGTCAAGTCTCTGCGGTAGGTTTCCGTCACTCTCTTAGATGCTACGCAGAAGGCAAATGGTGCAAGATATCGACTGTTTTCTGATGATACCAAGCCCACGGGGGCAGCGAGGTGTCTCTGTCATTTATATTCTAGGCTCATAGTAAACATTACATAGATTTACACTGCGCTACAGACATGTTAGGAAAGCCAAGATGCTGATCGTTGTACTCCTTGTTCTTAAATTGCGCCAAGTCCATCTGTCCCGACCGCTACTAGTTCTTCATGTGCCCGCTGCGCTTCATATGGCATCAGAAGACGGGCCGAGGCGGCATTGATAGAGAACACTGGGCAGACGGAACTGGGCCAATCCGAGCATGCTGATTGGATAGAATTCAAAGTCGGACAGTTCATCACCAAAACGCTGCGATGAACTGCCCGGCTTCAAAGCTTTTCCGCCTGTATGCGTGCCCACTTATGGAGTTAGCAAGCAAGTTGATAAGGCGATCCGATGCGCCAAGTCTCGGCGCCAAGATGCGATCTGCAGTTTCTACAGTATCTCGCGTGAAGCAGTTCTCTTGAAGTGGTGAGCACTATGGGCCATTTCGTCGGCTCGAGACTTCGTTCACGCGGATCGGTCTACTACGCAAGGCGAAAAACAGACTGGTTTTGATTATCAAGAAGCGTAAGGGAGCGGTTAAAAGTAAGAGTAGGGAAATACCTTTGAGTTATAGTGCGGCGTGAGCGTCAAGCACTGTCCTCTATAGGGCGGGGCAGCAGTGAAAAGTGCAAATTTCGCGAGGTGCAGGTGTAAAGACGCAGAAAGATGCTCTGCGGTATTACTATATTCAGCCTATTCAAAGCCACAAACTGGAGGAATAACATCGGTAAGGACTTGACCAAGGACAGGTTCAAGCTGAACAAATCACCACTGTATTTCGGTAGTGACCTGTACAGCCTTTAAATTTTTTCCGCCCGCTTGCCTACCAAGTCGTTGTAGGGCTGCTAGCCGCACAGTGTCATTCAGCAGCGGCCTATCATCTACTATGGGTGGTTGCAGATTAAAATACCCTGATCAGGTTCTGGCGCCAGTAAGCGAAGGAGCGGCAGGGCGAGGGTACAGAGGTACTTATGCACGCACCAATCAAATTCTCTATATAAAAAAAAAGCCAGAGTGGCAGACAGAAGCCGAAGCAACAGGAAAGAAACCTGGAGCAATCTGCATCAACACTATCTAGTATAGTTATACTGTACAAGTCTATTCTAATACTTTGTGTGCATGCCATCAGGATCAATTACTGTGTCACGACAGGCGAATTTATTTCTTACTTTCATTGTTCGCAATCAATAACCCCAAAAGCAATTTGGTGGCAATGCCAAGGACGGTACGGCTCCTTCGGCCGCTTCTGCTCTCCCGCTTGAGTTTCTCTTACTCGAATTTCAATTGGTTATAAAATCCCCCACATGGCCCGCCGCCCGACGGCAAGGCCCCCTGTCGTGACTTCATGCAGGCTTTTTACTTATGTCTGACCATAGTATACTACTAGCATTTGCCCGTGCCGATGGCCCGGGGGGGGGGGGGGGGGGGGGGTTGGGGG
>JAOYMO020429210.1:0-22713 GCA_025802455.2 Iodosphaeria phyllophila | reverse complement strand
CTAGCTGAAAACCACGGCGCTCAAAGTCGCATTTTCTTAGACAGACTTTCGGAGAGACGGAGGTACGAACTTGTCCTACTGAGGGGGCGATTTGGGAACTGCTTTGACTGCCGGCATATCACAAACATGGCAACTACTGCGCCGCAAGATAAGACTTTTCTATCTGAAATTCACAATGTTCTTTTGATCTGACTCAGGGCAGGATCACCAATCCACCTTCGGTGATAATGCATCACGATGATCCCACGGAGGAGTACCGTTTGAAGGCTTAAAAATAGGCCAGCTCGTGCCTCAAGCTATGTTCCCTGTACCACGTTCTTTTGTAACACATGGCGAACTTGGATCGAAATTCGATGATTTCAACGAGACAACCTTGTTGTACACGGTACGCCGTCCTTTATGCAAGCCAGTTTTTGATACACATGTGAATATCACCTGGATTTGCAGGTTGGAGATGGGAAGAAACAACATGATTCGTACTGATCAGCAGCAGCAGTGCAGGCCGGCACTACTGTATTGTGACAGTTCTTCGTCGGCGCTCTTTCTCCGGAGAGGGGTGGTAAATGTGAGACTAGAGATAAATTTACCGCTGCTCTGGGCCGTGAGCATGAGCAAGACGAGGATTACGATACACAGATGATTGAACTTGGCCAATGACAAGCAATCCTGATTTCCTTCTTGGGCACGATCGCCGCTGCCAGCCAATCACGAGGCTTAGAGTACAAGTCTGCGTGTCCGAAACGCAAGTTAGCTGCATCTGTAGGTCATGGACTTTTCTAAGACCAGCGCGAGCCATGCCTGCTTGATGCCATTGAAAAACGAACTTTGTGAGACCACGAGTCCGTGCCCCCTCCGTATCGCAAGCCTGCCGACTCCCGTGGTCGTGCGGGCGAGTCCGGGTCTTTTGTCTACAGTAAACTCTGCAAATGATTAAACTTCTGTGAATATCGCAGACTAGCGACTGCGACCAGCTCGTTCCACTGCAATTGCCGTGCGGTGGCGTACCGTTAGCAAGCGAAGAGGCAAGCGTTAGGCCCAGATGCAGTTGAAATCAAAATAAGTGCCGTTTGGCCGTTATCTATTTGATGCTTTTCGATAGCATTACGCAGAATCAGAGTCGGCTCAAGCCTTCACATGGTTGCCTTCTCGTCCGTAGACATCGGACGACTTGACGCTTTTTGGATATTATTTAGTCAGTGACCAGGGGTTGGTGCTGTATTTTAGCCATCCACCTACTTACTAGGTACTGTAGGCTGGATCACTGAACAGGGCACTATACGCTTGCTTACCCCCACCCCCCAAGGTAACCCGTGCTTTTCGTCCTTGCTCATCAGTCCTAGTCGGGAGCACTGATACTCGTTGCAATCGATAATTGCCTGGATTGCCACAACTATCGTCACAGCCCCATGGATCAATGGGCTCGGGCAGCATACAATATATCCGTTCTCATTATCAGCCATCGCTGATTGGTTTGCCGCGGCAAGCGATCTGATCGACCCACATGCAGAGATGCTATACTACAAATCGAAAATACGTATCAAGAATTTTCACATGCGATACTGGTCCATGGAGCTGTGAAACAGGAACTACTTTGAGCCTCAAGCGTGGCGATCACAGAACAAGCGCAAGGGCAGCCTCGCCGAGAGGGTTCAGATCGACATTTCCCTCGAGACTATTCTGCTCGCTGGGCTTGAGTACAATAACTAGTTCGGGAAAAGACGGAAACAAACACTTTGCAATGGACCGGTCATTGCGCCAGGGACAGAAACGTTGTTCGAGTTTGATTCCTATGCATATTGCGTACAGTAGATACAGGTATTCGAATTTTCGTTTACATTTTTGTTGCTTCTAGGCTACTACTGTAGTCGCCGCCGCCCATCAATGTATTGTGTGGTACACGTCTGAGAAAGTCACCAGACCGAGACCAGTCCGTTCGCTGTTGCCATGGAATTGGTACTCGAGTAGGGCGAAAAACTCCTTCCGTTTTGGTTCATAGATACAGAACACAGCCGCCAATATTGCTAGAACTGGCTGATTCCACCCTATCCGTTCGAAGTAGTTACTAGTTAACCCTCATGTCTCGAAACAACCCCGCGCCAAGAACCTCGACATGGCCCCCCGTCCACAGGAAGTCGCTACTTTGAGGGGCCCCCGCCCAGTACCCAGCCGGGGTGGTCAAGCGGCTTGCATCTGCACGGGACAGCTTATTGTGCACGGTCACTATCCCCGTAGAAATTTCGAGATAACGGCTCGCATTGATTCTTCTGCTCAAGATGGATGTCTTTCGCATGGCTTCGCTGAGGTTGCGGGGGCTACTATCATAGCTCCTCTAACTTCTCATATCTCTATAATAATACTCTTCTCGCCCTCCTCGAAAGGTTTGTCTTTGGAGTTTTTCATCACCCCAAGACACATCACTACTACCGGCACCTTGACCTGATTGCCTGCCGCCTGGCGCCTGGTTTCTCCCTACCTTATAAGTTAAACTCGTTCCCGTCGAGTTCGCGGTGATTCCCATTCCGTCGTGGCGCTGTTAAGAAGAAGGCAACAACATACCCTCCTCAGTCAAGGGCTTCAGCTCTAAGGCGGCTGCACCAGGCCCTCGGTCTATTACCTACCGCCGCTTTGCTGCACAGACAAGTATAGGTCGGCGCTTGATTACCGTCACCTCACTTGAATCTTGTCCTCGACAATTTGGTCTCTTCCTAAGAAGAAACCATCCGTGGACGAGTTTCGTGTGTTGTGCCTGGTACTTCACAGCTTATTCCGACTTGAGTAGCCATGTTCAAGAGACGGGAATCATCTCCTCCAAGTACAGACGACTTTCCAACGTTACAATTATTCCTCTTGTGTAAGTCAAACAGTTACAAAACTAGAAGAAAAGAGGAGTCAAGTAAAGCTAATTCGCCTTGTAGCTATCGTCCGCATTGCTGAGCCTATCGCTCTCACGTCCATCTTTCCCTATGCCTGGACACTTGTCAAACGATTCCAGGTTGGCTCTGAGGAAGATGCCTCCTTCTACGCCGGCATTCTCATCTCCTCGTTCGCGCTCGCCGAGGCATTGATGGGGATGTACTGGGGAGGTCTCTCGGATCGCATTGGTCGCAAACCAGTCCTTCTCATTGGATGCACTGGCACACTGTTCAGCATGGTCATGGTTGGTTTCGCTACCAACATCTGGATAGCTCTCATCGGACGGGTTTTGGGAGGACTTCTGAACGGCAACATAGGAGTGATTCAGACCATGGTTGGCGAACTGGTGCACAAACCTGAGCAAGAGCGTGAGTCACCTCTCATATCCGCCAGCCTTTCCTCCCTTTCTCCCCTTTCTAACATTTTCCAGCTCGAGCCTACTCCGTCATGCCTTTCGTCTGGAGCGTCGGAACTATCATTGGACCCACAATCGGCGGCGTTTTCGCGGATCCTCACGAGGGTTTTCCAGGTACCTTTGGCGCGGACAGCATCTTCGCCACTTTCCCGTACCTTTTGCCAAACCTGATCTGCGCATTCATTCTCGTTATCAGCATCACGCTCGGCTACTTTTACCTGCAAGAAAGCCACCCGGATATGCAGCCCCGAGTGATGCTACCCAATGACTCCTTTGTTTCAGAACAGACCCCTCTCCTGGAGACGATGGATGCTTTCAAACAGCCAGTAGTTCAGATTCCAACTGAGACATACGGCGCCATCCAAGTGAAGCCGTCTAAGAAGCAGACCGACAGCTACAACATCTTCACCAAGCGGATCGTGTCGCTCATGGTTGCAATGTCCATCTTCACCTACCACGCCATGACCTACGATCACCTGCTACCCATCTTCCTCGAGGATGACAGAGTCCAGGTTGTTTCCAACGCCCTGGGCACATCATTCAACCCCTTTTACTCTCCTGGTGGGATGGGTTTCTCCATGCAGGCCGTTGGAATGGTCATGGCTGTCAATGGACTGCTCGCTCTCATTGTACAAGTTGTAATCTTTCCATGGGCAGCGGCTAAGCTCGGTGTATGGCGGCTCTTCATGCTCGCTACGATTCTACATCCCGTTGCGTACCTGGTCATGCCAACGCTGCTCTACGTTCCCGACTCGCTCCTGTACCCGGTCCTCTACCTTTTCCTGTTTATTCGCAATATTTTCTCTATCATTATTTATCCTCTGTTCCTCATCCTGATCAAGGAAGCAACCCCCAGTCCAACGGTTCTGGGCAGGGTGAACGGTTTCTCAGCTAGTGCGGCCGCGGCTTGCCGTATGATCGCGCCGCCTGTCGCTGGATACCTCTATACTATTGGTAGCAGGTCCGACTGCACAGGACTTGCATGGTACGGCAGTGCCATTGCCGCCGTTATCGGCGCAATTCAGGCTTTCTTCCTGACGCGGGAACGCAACGAAGTGGCACCGGAAGAATCCGCACCCATCTCTAAGCTACCCATTGTTACGGTGGCTTCGGTGGACTCAGATGATGACGAATGAATGTCTTCATGAGGAGCATGTTTTTCTTTTACGAGCTACGAGACCTAACGAGACGAGGCCCAGATACGAAGGGGAACAAAGTTCTTTCATGATTTTATGTACGGCGACGGCGCTTCGGGGAGAAAAAAAAAAATACATGGCACTGGAGTTCGAAAACGTCTTAAAAAGGAAGAGCAAAACATGGGAGGGGCAGGGCTAGCGATGATAAAACGGAGTTTAGCGACTGGTCTTTTGGTATGGCGTTCTGGAGTATGGGGCGTTCCCAGGATACAAAACCTGGTTTGAGCTAGAGGGAAGCATTGGGTATACACATTTATAGATAGACTTTCTAGGAGGCGACGCAGAGTCTTGTTTTTTGCGCTGCCTTCTTGCATCGAAGGAACTGAGATCCGTTGATTTCTACATTTGCTCAATACAATTGATCATTCGAGGATGAAATACCCATCTTGTTTCTCCTTCTACTCAGACTACCAGTGATACCATGTTTGCCCCCGCCTTGAGAGCCAGAACATTCGACAGATTGTCACCCTGCTTAAACTAGAAGTCGTTCACCAGTGTAGTTTTTTTGTCAACTCGACTGCTACACAGCAGAAGTTTCGTGTTTCTCACCGCATGTCAACTATCCTAGTTTGCTCACGTGGGGGTGAAGCGATACTCATGCACTACAGAGTACTGTAATATAGTTGCACCCTAGTCAGATATGGCCCAAAGCGGCTTGTGTCGCGCATGTAGTGGAGAATCCAATCAGTGATGGATTGGCCACACCGGGAGCCCCACCATATCTGACAGGGACGAACGGATATACAGTATACAATACAGTAGTAAGTGATACTACATGCAGCATCCCCATGCCCCCTGCTCTGGGGGTTTGCAAATACAGCGACATGGACTGGACCTTTCTTCAGGTCTAGCCGGCCAGCCAACCAGACGCGCTTCCAGCTGATCACTGCCATTTTTGGACTTCCGGTCCGTAGAGCACACATTCAGCATGTCAGTATACTTCGTGGCCCTCCTTTTCGTCGCCTGCGAGCTTTCTCGCAACTCATTTTCCGCCGCTGTCCGGACTCCGTGTTATCTATATGTATGTAGTCGCGTGAGTAGGGTCGGATGACCTGCTGACAGTGGGTCACTGGACATCAAGATGCAGAATCTTTGAGAGTTTTCGTGCTTTAACGGCATTTCTGTCCTACATACACATCTTATCAGGGCGATCTAGACTCTGACAGGACAATGCCGGACCGGGATACAACGGGGTTTCTACAAGCTGGCTAAAATTTCGCCGAGGGGGTTTTGTAAGTGAGAGCCCCCTCTGCTCCGTTAACGGAGTTGTCCCACTGAAGATTCCCGTGGCGAGGTCTCTGGAGCTCGCAGTAGGGGAGCAGGCTATCGCATGGCAGTGTCCCCAATTCCGGATTTTGAACTCCGCGAACTCTGCAGTAGCAGCCGTGGCGGGGCCGCAGATAAGCTTCTGGAGCCTCGGCACTCTAACTTGATAGCTATGTGAGATGTCACTTTCAAGGTGTGAACCCCGAAATTCGCGTACTCTGCCTCGGGAAGTCTATCTAGTCCAAGTCACAGGCGACTTGTACCGGCAATGCCGGCATTATCTGCCCTTTGTCACACATGGTCATGAACCCGCTTTTGCGATGCGTCCCTATTGACTTCTCGAGAGTGAGGAGCACAGAGAGAGACCCACGAAACATGGTGCCTGGAATACAACACAACATAAGTGAGCGCAGCGCATGTCGTGAAACTAGCTTTTGGGGACGTTCGCACGAAGCACGGCATAGAGGCGCCACCCCACCGCTACCCCTATTTGGAGTCGGCTGCAAGTGGGGTAGCTCCGACAGCCGATCCCCGTCAAAGCCGTAGGGCTGACAAGTGAGATAGTGGGGCTGAGTGATCCATGCTCCCGATTGCCAGGTCCAAGCTCCCCCTATACGTACCTTGGTGGCTTGACAACGTGTTGCAAGTCTCATAGTGGCTTGGAAGGCGACGGCGACTGACATCACCACCGGCACTGTTTACCACAAGGGTAGATAGCGACCAAGCATAACGAAGGACACGCCGGCCATCTCGACACGACACCATCTGCATTCTAAGTTTTAACATCTGGCTCCCATACCTAAGACTTGCCCCCCATCATGGCGCCCCGAATAGAACCGCAAGAAGTTGAGACCTACTGGAACATCTTCGCGACGCGAACGAACGGTGGAAAATTCCTTACGGGAGAGCAAGCCGCGCCGCTGCTCAAGAACAGCGGACTTCGGGACGACCAGCTAGAGCGGGTATGGGATGTGTCGGACGTGGACAATGACGGCAACCTAGATTTCGAGGAGTTCTGCGTGGCCATGCGCATCATCTTCGATCTGGTCAACGGCGAATATGCCGACGTGCCGGCCACGCTTCCCGACTGGCTCGTACCCGAGTCCAAGTCCCATCTCGTGCAGGCTAGTCAGGCCATCACGGGGAAACAGGCCCAATTCGAGCAGGTCGACGATGACGATGATTCCCCCGGGTTGAAGGATGGGTTCGATTGGTACATGAAGCCGCAGGATAAAGCCAAGTACGAGTCGATCTATCAGGAGAACCGGGATATGCGGGGCGAAGTCTCTTGTGAGTTCGCATGTCTGCATCTCCATTATTATTATTATTATTATTATTAAAGCTGGAGTTAAAGTTCACTGACAGCCTCATGTCCAGTCAACGGCCTGGAAGACCTCTATTCCTCCCTCGACGTCCCTGACACTGACATCCGCTCGGCCTGGAACCTGATCAACCCGTCGGCCTCCTCAACCATCAACAAAGATGCCTGTCTCGCCTTCCTCCACATCCTTAACAACCGCCACGAAGGCGTCCGCATCCCGCGCTCCGTGCCCGCCTCCCTCCGCGCCTCCTTCGAGCGCAATCAAATAGACTACCAGCTCGACAGCGAACGCAATAAGCCGACCCCCGCCAACTCTCGGTGGGCTGCCAAGGCCGATGACAATACCTCCACGGGTCGGAAAGCCAAGTTTGGTGATCAGTACCTGACGCGTCTGGGCCGCAGCGGGTTCAAGACGGCTGGCACGGACTTCGGCACAGAAAAAACGGAGGACTGGGAAGAAGTGCGTTTAAAGCGGCAATTGGCCGATCTGGAAGAGAAAATGGCCAAAGTGGAGGAAATGGCGACTCGGCGTCGCCCAGGCGGACAGCGAGACTCCAAGCCTGCCCTTATCAAGCGCGAGCTGCAGCAGTTACTGGATTACAAACGCAAGCAGCTGCGGGAGTTGGAGGAAGGTGGTGGGGGCGGGGGCGGGGGCGGAGCAAAAGGGAGCTCGGGGGGTGGTCTGCGTGGGGTTTCGGAGGATCTGAGTACGGTGAAGGAGCAGATTGATGGGTTGGAGACGCATTTGAGTTCCAGGATGCAGATTTTGGAGCAGCTGAGACAGGAGGTGGAGGATGAGAAGGCGAGCCGGTGACGGGGAAACTTGAAGAAAAAGAGGGTGTGGGGGGATCCCGGTACCGGTGAGATCAATCGTGGATGAGGATTAAAAACACGTTCTATGTCGGACATTACATACAGCGGAACCCATTTATCGAATTTTACTAAGGCACGTACCGGTATTATTCACACTGCCCTATAACCCCCACTACAAGAACTGTCTACGACTCGGGTTGGTGAGGGAGAAATAAA
This sequence comes from Iodosphaeria phyllophila, assembly GCA_025802455.2. NCBI lineage: Eukaryota > Fungi > Ascomycota > Sordariomycetes > Amphisphaeriales > Iodosphaeriaceae > Iodosphaeria > Iodosphaeria phyllophila. Next base: position 14,573 of record JAOYMO020429210.1, on the reverse strand, counting down.
TCATAAGCAGATTTTTGGGTATAAACCCAAAGGTCTAATTAAATTAAGTCGCGATCCATATGGATCCGGGTATCCTGCGCCACAACAACCTGAGGGGTATTACAAATAGTCCCATCTTCCGCAAACACACATCCGTCTCCTTCACCAACCCAACAGACAACTACTGCATCATCTTCTCGGCTCTAAACTACATACATCTCCTGCTATGTTCCCGTTCGCAGCAATTAGAACGCACTACCGTCCAGCTGGCCAGGAAACGCGTTCAAGCCCAACTGCTTCGCCTTGATCATGTATGCCATGATAGAAGGCACCTTGACGCCGCTGATGCGTCCCGCTCCTCGCTTGCGGCCCACCGCGCACATGAAGGGATCGACGGGAAGGAGCTTGACGGGTGTGGGGGCCTTGCTCTTGAGGACAAGATCGATGTTCTTGGCAATACCAGCGGCCTGAATTATCAAATCAACGATTAGTGACTGAGAATCGCCAGTTTTTTTCTTTTTCTCTGGGAGAACTAAAACAGAGATAAACCATACCTGCTTATCAGCGATCAAGAAACTGCCCCTGGGTTCATAGACAATATCACCGCCCGCCCACACATGCTCGGCGTTCTTGACTCGGCAGAACTCGTCCACGGCAACGAACTTGTTCTCCTTCAACACGGTCTCGGGAAGATACTCCGTGTTCGGCACCATGCCCATAGTGGGCAGGTACAGATCCGTGAGGATCTCCTCTCCATTCTCCAGCTTCACGGCGATCTTGTCGTCAGGTCGGTCCTCGGACCCAGCCACGCGGCAGCCCTTCTTAACCACAACGCCCAGTTTCTTCAGCTCGCTCTCGGCCGTCGATGCGATCGTGTCGCCACCTAGAATGGCATCTTTGTCCGCCAGCAGTACGACCTCCTTATCCTTGTACTCGAACCTCAGCTCTCCGGCCGTCTCGACTCCCGTAGCTCCGGCACCCGCCACGACGATGTGTTTCGCGGCCTTGACCTTCTCGGCAGTCGAGCGCAGCATAGCCAGGATCTCCTCGTTGGTGCCGTTGGCCTTCCACGGAACCTGATTGTCACGTGTTCGGGACCCGGTGCCGAGGACCAAGTGATCATATGTGATTTCGCGCTCGCCGCTCTCCGTCTGCACTTTGATGGTCTTGGCTTGCAGATCAGCGCTTTCTACGGAGCCCACGACTAGCTCGAAGGCCTCGGCCGGGTACTTGGTGAAGCCGCTCTCGATGGGCCGGTTGTATTGCTCTTCGGTGAGGACACCGGGGACGATGGCGCGGACGGAGGCCAGATTCCAGTACCAGTGGCTGTTCTGTTGAAACTTGTTAATGGATGATGGTTTTGCGTATGTTTTGTGCAATGTACACTTTTTGCATAGAAAAGCTTATTATGGATAGACAGCTCTACGTTGCTAGCTCGATGTAGAAGCTGCTGAGTACATCATAAAACAAGCGGGTCGCTCTCGTGAGTTGCCGGACCTTGTGTTGTGGAGAAAGTCGTTTGATAGAGCCATAGCTTCCATCGCATAAACACAGAAAATGGGGAAGACTATTCGTCGTACAGCTGTTGAGATCTGAATATGGTTGTACCTACCTTGGAAACTAGCGTCACCTTGAGTTCCTTCACCGTTGTTCGCGTTGACTTCAGGAGCCTATGAGCGACCTGGATCCCGACGAACGCGCCTCCCAAAACTACGACGTGCACCATGATTACTGGTGTTGGCTGACAAGGTCCGGAAAAATATTAGTAAGGAATGAAAATGCTTTCGCTCGACGCTGGCTGTTTGTTGACAAGGTCTTGCACAGCTATTATTAACAACAACGACTAACCAAGACGCGTGGTGACGGAGGCGAAAGAAACGAAGAAGATCAAAATGAGGTAAGTAACTTAGAAATTTCAGAACACAGATAAATAAGACTGGAAGCCGGTATGGCTGACGACTAGACCCAACAGAAACTTCGGGCCATGAACTAATTTGTCGCCCGGTACGCTTATGTAAGGGGTAAAATGCACGAAGGGTCAAGGGGCGGCCAGGAAAGGTTAAAGGTAAAACATACATACGGTACTGTAGAAAGCAAGGAGACAACGTTTAGTTACCGTACCGGTAGTTATGCTGTCTCGCTCGGATACTTCAATGCGCTCTTCCTTATGCTTGCTTGTGCTGTGCTGCTGGGAAAATTGATGCGGCTCGTCCGCGTCGGGACAACGGATCCGACCGCAACCTCGCTCCATGCTGTATCAGCACCAGTCCATAGCGGTATTTGTCAGGCGATGGCGCCACGCGAGTGTCGCGAGGGACAGGGGTTGGTTGCTACAGGACGTTTTCAACACACCGTAATTGAGGTATTCGCACACGCGGGAGGCGGCTCGGGGCTGCATCGTAGCGAAGGCCTGTTTGCAGAGAAACAACATCGCCCCATCGCTTTCACCACCGTCCACCAATTTCGTCAATACGACTCGACGCTGCATTGCCCAGAATGCTTTGCTTACCAGAGACTCTACCACAGGCTCTACAAGGGTTTCATCATGGAGTTTTCAGTATCTTGTGTAGCGCAGACGCCTTCTTATGGCAGCTGTTGCGCTCAGAGCAGCGTTTATCTCATATTTTTATACCTACTCTATCCCATATTACTTGAGACTACGTGATGTTGAGATAGATGTAGAGCTTGATATCACGTGTGTGCGTGGACAGACTGGGCAGCGTGTATCCAATCCATGCCAGCAGGAGATGAACCACACTTCTGCAAGTGTGGTTACCTCGGAGTGCTCAGTTAACTTGCACAGCATATTGAGAACAACAGGTTCTGAACGGGTATCTCCCAGCTACTATCGATATGGTCTCAGGCTCAAGTCATGTTCCCCTGCCGAGCATCGTAGGGTTTCCGTCCTGGAAGCCGGACAGCTGGTGAATGGATCAAGCCAATCGACGTTGGGAGGAGCTCTGGGTTGCGTGTGCCAGTGGCCGTCACATCACACACCTCGCAACACTTCTGAAGTTGTTATTATTCAACCCCGGAGTCTGGAAATTCTTCTGGCGGCATTATTCGTTCACGATACCCAGTAGGGCAACCGAATATGCAGTATCGGTAAGGAATACATACATCCGTTCTTCCGGAAGTCTGTCTGTAGGGAGAATAACACCAGGATTTGGGAGTGTTTTGACTACAGACTTTCGGACGAACGGAGGTAGTACGGCAGGAAGGTGGGAGTTGCCCCTGACTCGGCGCGACACAGTGTGCAGTCAGTAATGTGGACGAGGGATGGGCAGCGCTGTATCGACCTTGTGCGCACTGTCAGTTCCGGTATCTGATTGGATTGCAGTGGCATCCAGAGAGTCGAAGGAACACAGCCAAAGAGCTGATGAGCCCAAGCAGACAGGGCATCACATTACGAGTTTGATTACGAAGTACACAATTTGCGTTTACCCAAGCCCTACACTCATCGCTGGTGTTGAACCTCCAACGAAGCCCCGCGTCAGAATGTGCTGGGCAGGCTGTACCCTTGGAAATGAGTGCGATGCCCCTGGCCCTGGAAACATCCGTCTGTCTGGCTGGCCGGAGCGGGTCCGACCATCCCCTTTCTGTGCCAAGCCACGGTCCGCAACTGCCGGTGCTAGGTCCGTTCTTCCGAAAATTTGTTACAAGGCAAAGCACCTTCAAAGTCTGTAGTACTAAGTTAACTTATCTAACATACAGATTTTCGAAAGGTCGGAGGTTTTCCGCTGCCCAAAAGAACGAAAATCGTTGAAATCCATCGTACGTTATCCATTGGTACTGTTGTTGCTTGAATTTTTTTTGGTATCAACGATTTCCACCATTAGCGTTGTCCAACCTTCTTAAGTCGCCGCCTGTCTATTTCAGTGTGCAAGTGTGTTGTTATCCACCAAAGACACCACTAGTTGACAAATCCCTGGCTTCGAGCTTCCTACAATCATATTTTGAAGAGGATTGTTGCGCTCCTGTGAATCAAAGGATGATCCACCATACTAAATATCTCATGGGTCAATCAATTAAGATGCCACTATTTCACTGCCGGGGGTTGTTTTACAACAAATACAGCATGGTGTGTATTAGATTTGCAGTGGCTCAGGTTCATTATGTTTTACAATCAAATAAACTCTTCCTCCAATGCCACCACTCTACACTGTAAACTCTCGCGACCTTGTTATCGTTGTTCATCCACGCAAGACGTCTACAACCGGCCCATCGCTGGGTGGCACAGTATCGTCTGCGACCTCAGCGAACGAACCCTGCAGTCGAAAGGGGATGGCTTCTGAGTTATTTCCTAGGGCGCCTTCTTGGGTTTCAATGTCTTCATCGCCCGAGTCTGTTTCCTCTTCTTTCTCTCCCAGCGCGTCTCGTATGGACAGATATACCTGGGAGTTGATGACCTTGGCAAGCATATTATCTGGACGCGGATGTCGCATTGGAGTTGGGGCGTGCGCGGGTTCGACGCGAATCCTCGATTTTGCGGCTTGATGATCGGATGGCCTATTTGAGCAATGAAGCCCTGTAGCTAACCCGTTGGAACATAGACACCCAGTGTGCTCCAGAAGGGTTCCTCTGACCCGGGTTCCAGAACAGCCAAGGCTCTCTCTCGGTGTCGCGCTTGGCGAATCTCATGAAGCTCAGCAGGAATATGAAGTAGATATTACCGCGCTCTGGGGCGGGCGAACACTCGAAATTGCAGCTTGAGTCTACATGGATTGCTCTAAAGTTGCGTTCTAGTGTACATCTTGTGATACGGCGCTGGGTGCTTGGAACTGGGTCTCGAGAGAGCGGGCTTCTCGAGGAAGCGTGTGTGATAGTCCTTCAGTTCAGACTTGACCCACGTCGTCTTGTCCTCCGCGGCAGGATTGCCAGGAAGTCCAACTAGATGGGGAGGATTCCCTGCTCTATCTTTTCTTCGATGGCATGTCCTAAGCAAAGCGCGTTGGCCGCCGACTGCTTGTAATTTGCGGCATCCTCTGCGAATATCGCAATCAGCGCATCTTGCCTATGCACAAGGTCAAACGAGTGGGAGGCGGGCAAGGCACCCTTTTAGAACGACTATACCGCTGATTACATGATCTCGGAAACGGGATTGATTCGACATGTTTATTCGCCCAGCGTTGACCTCGAGTGACGCATTTAGCTCACCAGAGAGAAAAGGAGACATATGAGCGCTAGGCGTCAAGTTCCTGGGTTGAACCGCCGTAATTGAACCTGAGTATTTGGTCCCCGGAGGATTTCCTAGAGTTGAGGTCTTTTGCAACAAGGTGTTCTCGGCCAGTCCGCCTCACTGCTACCCTCGGCGCTCCAACACTCGTGCTCTTAAATCTGCTCGTCGACTTCCGTGTGACTAAGATGCTTTTCTGCAAGTTGCACCACGTCTTCCCCCAAAATTGGTGTCGAATGAACAAGACGGCCGCAGCTTCTTCTTGGAAACCCTTGACTGTTCCTCCTACAGTAGATCTCCTGCTTGACAAGCAAGATCGGCCAGATGCAAGGCTCCTTAGTCGCTTCTCGGGTCTACACCTTGGAGCATGGCCTGGACTTTGGGTGGTAACCGGGTCTATACCAGCATGCGATGATTGGATATGTAGACATGGGCAGGCCTGGCCACTGAGAAATGTGTGTCGCTCACGACAGCATGAGAAGAACCTCGCCCGGGGATTCTAGGGGCATGTGTTCTGGAGGTGGGGGCGCTGTAGGCACAATTTAGTCGGTATGGTAGGCGGACGTGGTGGGGAAGGTAGCAGTACGGTACCTTCGTTTTTTACGAAAGTTTCTAGGCAAAACGTCATCGAAGTCTGGTTTGCTCTGTCTACAGGCTATCGGAAGAATGAAGGTGCTTGTCATTGCGCGCTCTCTCATCACGACACTAGGTCGGGTCTACTGTACTATTTTTCCTCACGTCTTGCTTGAGGTCCAATTGTTCGAACCTCTCCAAAGACAAGGACTACCGTTCGACCAGCGAGGCGAAAATGCCCTGGTTGGAAGCCTGCAATTCAATATCGCTCCCCCGAAGACCAATCACCTATTTTGACGGCACTGATGATATTCGCTTGATTGCGGGGTGGCCGCGCTCTGCCAAGAATCGCATCGAGATTTCGTGGGACGCAGCCAACCCGCCTTTAAGGGAATAGGAAGAGAGATACCATTCCATCATTCGGTATGATGGATATTTTGCGTACTCGAGACGTCTGAGCAGTCGGGCTTTCAACACAGCAACACGGAGGAACTCTTCCGCCTTGATCTTCGTGTTGCAACTTGAAAAGTGAATGTTAAGAGAGCACGCTTGGAGGACTTATCCCAGGTGGATGGTGGTAGACGGCTACCAGCATCAAAGGCCCCTCAACTGCATTGTCCAGAATACCCCGCCATTCCCACCATTTACAGTATCGTCCTGAATCGTGTCATGTGGCGCACGGGAAGTCCGTGACCTCGCCACATACATAGTGGTGAGTGGGTTAGGTGCATCGTACCCCGCAGAACACCGAGTTCCCCCAAGGTAGTTTATTGACTCAACTGGGTTGAAGCTGTGTGTAAGACGAAGAAGCCAGGGGGGCTCAACCAATGCCGCCAAGCCGGCGAACATTGATAAGGGCTCCACCAGTAAGCAAGTTGTAAAGCTTACCTCGCTCTCCGATTTCTACTGTAACACCTTTTTTCTATTTATTCCAATACTTCCAACTTGGACAACCTGACGAGATCGATTTCTCGTACAAACACAATTCCTGGGTCCTGCCTTCATATTCTAAGACGACAATCAAGCAATCCATCAGTCACTCACCATCAAGATGGCTACTGCATACGACAAGGCAGTTGAGGACTCCCGCAAGCTGACCTCCAAGCCCTCCGATAGCGAGCTTTTGGAGCTGTATGGTGCGTTTGCTGCTCTGTCATGTATAGAACGCGGAGATGTCCTCCTAGGTTTTAAACTGAGATCTCCTCGCGATTTACGAGGGAGGGGGAGGGGGCAATGAAAAGGACGATGGTGTGGAATATGCAAACAGAATCATTCACTAAATTGGATATCCAACAACTAATCGTGTCTGGCTCTTCGCCTCTTTCACAGCGCTCTTCAAAGTGGCACAGGGTGACGATATCGAGAAAGCGCCCACACCCGGAATGATGGACTTCAAGGTAAGCAGGGTCTTGCCTCTGCCTCCTGCCCACTGCGCTCCGTTGAAGAAACCAAAACTTGAAGAAATGGCATACAAAGAGTAGATCAACTGGCTAACCACACCCTCTTCCACCCTCCTTGTAGGGCAAAGCCAAGAAGAATGCTTGGCAAAAGGTGGTAGACGAGGGCGTCACGGCTGACCTGGCCAAGGAGCGTTACATCGCGCTAGTGGAGAAGCTCAAGGAGAAGTGTGGGTACGACGCCAACAAGGCCGCCGAGGCCGTCGGTTCGTAGAGGCTGTGCGATACCGTATCTGTACGATATCGACGCCTAACGTATTTGCGACTGCACGATGGCAACATGGCCTGGAAAGACAGCTCGACCGACGTGGACAGCGATCGGTGGTGGGCATGGTGGCGTGGGCAGCTGTCGTACATATACACAGGTCTATGGACAAGGTTCATCGGGAAAGTTTGGGGGTATATTGGCATCCGAGTTACAGTTCTTAGATCGGATCTTGAGGTTCGGGCCTTTTAGGAGAGGAATTCAACAGAGCTTCGGTATGACTAGCTGCCTCCTAGCTCGGGGTTGAATGGCTCTCTGTCTATTGTTTGTTGCCTATTATGTGATCTGGTTTACGTTGCTATGGCTCCATGATGGCCGAAATCGGAAATATAGAACAAGGCATTTCCTGGCTAGCCTCCCCACGTCATTCCCATCCAATCTGGCTCCGTATGTCTTTCTGCAGCGACCCATGGCTTCTCATCCTTGTCATATCGCTGCAGGGGGAGATTGTACGGGATCCTGATCCCGACCAGCGAGCCCTCGTGAGCAGCGGTTTCTCGTAAATCCGCTGGGGACGGTATGTCTTTCTTGAACACTCCAACCATCTTGGAGTCGTTGACGAACAGGTCCGGCCATACAAGGACACCAATCTCCCAAGACGCGATCCGGAATTCCTGCTGCCCGCCGCTCGCCGTATCGCCCCACGCCTGCTTCGATACGTTGGCGGAAGTGAGAAGGGCCCAGTCGATCGATTCGTCTTTCGCATAGCGTATGTATGTTTTGATGTGTGGCGCGGCTCGCTGCCGTCCTGCCTCCCGACGTTGATTCTGGTGGTCGTCAGCTGAAGATTCCGCAGGTAGTTCAGCCCCATCTGGCGCATCATTGGCCCAATGGCAGAATAATGGCCGCAGATATAGCAGTTGTTTCGCCTGCTGGGCCGACTGGATTTTAGTATGGATAGATCCGCCCGACGCATAGCCGTCGAGCGAGCGGCGGATCTCATCGGCTGTGGGGAAGACCACTTTGAAATCGGGTCTTGTGCCCAACTTCTGGCTCGAGAAAAGGGAGTCGAAGAGTGAGTTCTGCAACCATTTATCTGTGGCACCAAGCGTGGCGATGGAGGAGATCTGGACGACGACCTCGGATGGACCCGGCTGGACTGGTACCGAACGGAGAGCATGTTTCATGGCTGCCCAACCCCATCGAGTCTCCTGCGGGTCGCCGCAAGCTATGTGTCTTCCCGGCACGCTCGCGACCAGGGCTCCCCTTACGAAGGAAAAATCGAAGTTTTCCAATTTTTCGACAAGAGCCTTACAAACTTCACGTCTTTTATTATACGCGCGAAGATAGCTAAGAAGGTCGAACTTGAAGCGGTAGCCACTACCGACCTCGCAATTTTCTGATTGCGTTTCTGGATTTTCCCCCAGCAGAGGCAAAGCGGGTGACTTCCATACCCCGTTAGTCATGTTTGTCCAGTCTTTGGGTATCATGTTGGCCGTGTGGATGATCACCTGGGCCGTGTCGTCGTGGCGGAATAGAATGAGCATCTTGGAATGATGGGTCCCGAACATCTCGGGCATGAAAGCAGTGTGTAGCTGGACATTTTTGTACTTGGATGATTGTGTCTGGATCATGATATTAGCATACTGTACTTGTCATGATTCTATCAGAAGCCAAGGGACTGACTTGGAATCCTGGAGGCAATCAAAGACCGGGATTGTACATGTTTTATCCTACAGAAACCAATGCGGGGGAAATGCTGACCTGCAAATCCAAGCGATTTGGATCCTCCTGCTTCCAGAAGCCATGTACGACGTGGACTTTGACGAGCGACCGCGTATCCTCGTCAAAGTGGTCCATAAGAAAATCCACATCGTGCAAGAAGTTGAACTCCCAGCATTCGGAAATCAGAGGATCGCCCAGGAGATCTGTCAGAGTCACGGCATCCACGTTGGAGCTTGCCGGAAGATCCTTGATGGCAGTGAGTTGAAATGGGGATGAAATGAGATTTCTGATTTTCTTTCGCTTTGCCACCTGGCTTGGAGGAGGACTGATCGAGCGGGTCAGGGAAGATGGTCCTGGAGCCGTATCGGTATTAGAAACACTGGTACGACGTTTCTTCGTTGGGGGCTCGGCCATGATTGCAAAAAGGGTTTGACCGCCTGTGGGAATTTTATGGAAGTGATTTTTTCTGATAATTTGGCTCTGCGTAACCCGGTTCAACAAGAGTTGTTGAACTGTGAACCTGGCGAGAGCATTTGTGGTCGTGGTGGATAATTGACACATTTAAGTCGCTCCTTCCCGGGACTTTGTTGCAGACTCCGGCAGTGGTTCTTGGCGCTTTCTTTGCATTAGGCTTTGGATTTGGATGTTCGAAATCTGTAGAAAATGAATCAAATATCAATGTCCGAGTGCACCAAACAACGTGGCGCTTGACAAAAATCAATCCTGAAGAACTGTCGATACTTTGGCTTGCCTGTCTCCCTTCCGTCCTGTAGAAGGTAGATATCTCCATACCGGTATGCTATTGTCTTATCGGGGACTGCAGAACTTCGAGTCATGCAACTCAAGTGGCGCTATGCAATCCATTGAATGGAACCAGTGCGCTACACAGTAGCGCCATAGTGAGGGAAAAGAGCTGACCAATCACACGACAGGTCATCAATGGGTGGAGCGCGTCGATCCCCTGTCCGGGGGGGGGGGGGGGGGGGGGGGGGAGGTATGCAATGTTTATTTTGGGAAAGGAGCGGCCAGATTGTCTCTGCACCACCCGTAATTTTTTCCTCCGTCAGCTTTGCGACCAGCCCAACGGGACTCGGATCGTGTAACCTGCTACTGCTTGATCCGCCTTACCAAGAAGCTGGGGCGAAGAGGCTCAGGCGGCGAAGCCTCGCATTACGAGCAAAGATTCTAGTGATCGCGCACATCGCATCAACAGCCCGGCTGGGCGACGTCCTCGCACACGCACCGACCAGAAGCAAGGCCGATCCGCGCCGCCGAGGCTGTTTCCACCTTCCCTTCTCCTATATCTATCTAACGGTACTCCAACTAACTCCCTTACCGATTCGGGATTCGGGGGGTTCACTTGGCTTGGCACGCCGTCCTTGCCGTCCTTGCCGTTACATCACGGTGACAGCGACTGTCACAGTCAGCTCGGATTCCATACCACGCTCGTTATTGTTGTGCGATAGAAGGTCGGCGATTTATATGGTCATGCGTCTGACTTCATTGGCGCTTTGGCTGGGCGCATCAGCGGTTGCTGTGGCCCAGAGCGAGGAGGATTTGGATGGGGACGCAAAGCCGACGTTGTTTAATGGGAAGACGGTGCCACCATTAGCAGAGCTAGGGCAAGATGGGTTCGAAAAGGATACGAAGGCATCTCAATATGCCCTGGTCAAGTTCTTCCAGTATGTGTCGTATTGTCTGTCATGTTGTCGTGTCGAATTGCGCATCATTTGATTTGATTTGATCTGACGTGATGAATGTTGAATGAACTCAGACCGTGGTGTCAGCACTGCCAAGACTTTGCCCCCACATATCAGACACTCTACGAATACTACACGACATCGTTTGCGCCGCACGAATCTAGCGAGAGGTATTCGAAAGTAATCGTGTCCAGCTTCGACAAGTACTACGACTTCAAGTTCTACTCTGTGAACTGCGAGGCATATGGGGATCTGTGTACGAAGCAGCGCGTGACATCCTATCCCATGGTCGCCCTATACAAGCGGGGGGTTCGGGTTACAGATGTTCATGGAGCCAAACCCATGTCCGCCGTTGCCAAGATGATCGAGGATGAATTAGAGGAGAGCTACCCCGGTACTCGGCCCAAGGAGATCAAGCTACCTGACACGGGCGATTCTTCTTTTCCCAAGGATGTGACGTCTACGACGTCTACGAGCAAGGAGGGCGAGAAGGAACAAGAAAAGGAGAAGGATACTATTAAGGATACTACGCAGAAGAAACTCCCCAGTGATGAGACAGACACGTCCACGACTACAACTTCCACAGCAGTCAGCACTGCGACAGATGATGCCAGCAAGAGCCAGAAAAGCCAGGCTACGGACGATAGCAATTCGATGCATAAAGTAGACAAGGTCAAGTTTCCCTGGGTGTACGACTTTCCCGATCCCGCTCGTGAACTGAAGCGGCCCAAACCATCGACGACACCAAACGAAAATGGCCTATCCACTGCCCTCACAGCCGAGAGCTTCCAGAGTTTGGTGACCATGACCCAGGATCCCTGGTTCATCAAATTCTACGCTCCTTGGTGCCACCACTGTCAAGCCATGGCCGCAAGCTGGCTGCAGATGGCCAAGGAAATGCAAGGCCGACTCAACATTGGCGAGGTCAATTGCGATGCTGAACCTCGTTTGTGCAAGGACGTCCACGTACGCGGATATCCTACCGTTCACTTCTTCAAAGGCGGCGAACGCGTCGAATACGATGGCCTGCGCGGCCTTGGCGACTTCCTCAAGTATGCCGAGAAGGCTTTGGATATATGCGACGGCGTCCAAGACGTTGACAGCGAGTCGCTCAGAGCCCTCGAGCGGAAGGAGGACGTCGTCTTTGTCTACTTCTACGATCATGCCACTACCGTTGAGGACATGATGGCCTTGGAACGCCTCCCTTTGAGTCTGATCGGCCGCGCCAAGATTGTCAAGACCAGAGACCCCGAGCTCTATCAACGTTTCAAGATCACCACCTGGCCTAGGTTACTGGTCTCACGCGATGGACGACCCACCTACTACACGCCCCTCATGCCGAGCCAGATGCGAGATACCAACCAGGTGCTGAATTGGATGAAATCCGTATGGCTACCCATCATCCCCGAGCTCACGGCCTCCAACGCTCGCGAGATCATGGACGGCAAAATTGTGGTGCTGGGCATCCTGAACAGGAAAGACCAAGAGGCGTACACTGGAGCTATCCGTGAGATGAAGAGTGCTGCCAACGAGTGGATGGATAAGCAGATTCATCTCTTCCAGCAAGAGAGGCAAGAACTGCGCGATGCCAAGCAGCTCAGGATCGAAGAAGCCGAGGATCGCAATGATCAGCGTGCCCTCCGGGCGGCCAAGACTATCCGCATCAACATGGACATGTCAGATCGAAAGGAAGTCACCTTTGCATGGGTAGACGGTGTTTTCTGGCAACGCTGGATTCGCACCACCTATGGTATTGATGTCAAGGATGGCGAGCGCGTCATTATCAATGATGAAGATGTAAGTCTCCCCTCCTTCACTTTCAGTCCTCCACTTTCAGTCTTCCACAAGCCCATAGACTTGATAATAAATACTCACGCTTGCCACAGAACCGGCGCTACTGGGACGTCACTACCACTGGCAACTACATCATCCCCTCCCGGACATCCATTCTCGAAACCATATCCAAAGTGGTGGCCTCCCCGCCCAAAATCAAGCCCAAGCTGACCATCTCGAGCTTCGAGAAGGTCCTCTTCGACATCCGGGTCACCTTCATCGAGCACCCCATTCTGTCCATAGGGTGCATTGCTGGAATTGCCCTCGGAGTGTACACGGTATTCCGAGGTCGCAACAGGAGATATCGCGGCACTTTCCAACCCGAAAGCACGCTTCCGTTGAAGGAGGTCAGGGATGGACTCATGGGCACCACGGCGAACGGGAAGAAGGACTGAGATTTTGACGTCGGAAGAGATGAAGGAAGAAGAATAAGCGGAGTTCCAATAGTGACACACGAGGGTAGGGCAAAGGGAATGAAACTTATTTATCAACGAACGAGAACAACAGAAGGGTGCGGAGATAGGTGGGGAAGCGGCGGTTGGGAGGACTTGGGGGCTTGGTCTTTGGGAACTGGCACGATGAGGATGGAGTACATTTGGCGTGGGGGAGTTCTGTATATTTGTTTTTTTGTCCTTGTATCCCACTCACACGCCCACCCACCCATCTACTTTGAACAACAACAACAACAACAACAACAACAACAACAACAACAAAAAATGAGCGTTCAAGTATTCCCATTGCCCGCTCGAACGTCTTGTACCTATCTGCGTCTGCATCTGTCAGGAACCTGGGGAGAGGAAGTTGGAGCAGGGCCGCAGGAGGAGAGAAAGAGACGAGCCGAGAAACGCAGACGGGGGTGGCCGTTTTTTGTTTTTTTTGGTTGGTCTGGATTGGTATGGGACGGCTGGTTATAGGACGGACCCGGTGGTCCGATTCCCTTTATTTTCCTCTCCAGTGCGCCCGTTGCAATCATCAGTAGTTGCTCGCTTAGTTCATGGAACGAGGCTGGCAGGTTCTGGAATAGGAATGGGAATATCCGGGTTATGAAGTCTTCTACAGTATCCATGTTTTCAATGAATCTCACAGCTGCTGTGGCATGAGGCTATGTTGATCTTGTTGTTGGAGTTCCCACAATCGGTCAAGACGGCGAGGGCGGATACATAGTACTGTAGTTCTCGGAGGTCACCAAATGCCACAGCATACATAATTGGCCCCCATGACATTTAAGCTCCCAATCACAGCAACTTTACGCCGTACCACTGCCATGGTTTTTGCTTGTTTGCTTTGTCAGCTTAGGATTACGTTGCTTGTCGAAACATGTCGCAAATCGGCTCTACCGCCTGCTTCGCAATGCATGGGTCTTCACTCATCACAAAGCAAGGGGATGAGACGTTGCAGTCCCTGGCTGTCCGCGAATACCGCCGCTGCAATGAAGGCTTCACAAGCAGCACATCCATGCACATGAATCCAGCAACTCATGAGCTGCACAACTCAGCCAAATTGGTCTTTCAAATGCGCGCAAGCGAACCATGTGCGTAAATTCATTGTGCAATGATAAGATAAGCCTATGCCTTTAATCGACTACAGCTTTTTAAACAAGATCCTGCCGAAGCCGAAATTCAGGAAAAGCTTCCACAACCTGAGGCGCTCCTACCTGAACCGGATCAGGATCGCCGTTTCCTTATTTTATTTTGGAATGGGCTTTTGCTTTGCCTCGTGGGCAAGCCGCATCCCGGATATCAAAGCAGCCCTGCACCTGACAGATGGGAACCTCGGTACCATCTTGTTTGCCTTGCCAATGGGACAATTATTGGCCATGCCTTTTTCAGGGAAGACGGTGACAAGGTATGGAAGTAAGAGCGTGGTCATCATTTCGCTGGTACTGTACGCCTTTGCACTGACCAACATCGGGCTCGCCACTGCCC
>JAOYMO020429119.1:0-12355 GCA_025802455.2 Iodosphaeria phyllophila | reverse complement strand
CAAGCTGCTGCCATCAAGCGTGTGGATAGCCAACTCTCCGCTCTCAAGGGCAACGTCATCACCATGCTCTCTGCACGTATCAAGGCATCCCCCGGGCAGTCCTTCGACACGATCATGATCAGTCCCCTTCTTCGCGACGAGCTGAATAAGGCAGTGGATACCACGCATGCCAGAATCTCAAAGGACTTGAAGGCGAGCTACCTGGCGGCAGGGAAGCTGGCGGCACGAGAGCTGAAGTCCGAGCATGGCATCAGTGCCCCCGCCAACATCGACACGGACTACTTGAACAAGCTGATGGCTGACGTTGATTCCTACATGGAACAGGCACCCGACGACATCACCTCTGAGCTACGCAAGGCGTACCAGGCGGTGCCTATCGACCACAACGCCACGGATCCCAACAGCAAGCTCACCCAAGATCGGACCGCAGCCGTGAGAGCAGCCTTGGATGCTGAGCTGAAGCGTCTCGCAGTACGAGTGCGAGCTTCCAACGCAGTGTCGGTGACGAGAGCCTACAACGACACCAAGCAAGCAGGGTACGAGAACTACGACGCCGCCAACCCCGACACTGAAGTGCACAAGGTCTGGAAGGTCAACTCCGCCAACCCCTGTCCTGCATGCGCCGGGCTGGATGGGAAATCTCTAGGACTGGCAGAGGACTTCGATCCAGCAGCCACTACGGATCCTAAGTACTCGCTTCCTGGCACCCACTATGGACTGCCCAACCCACCCAGACATCCGCACTGTTCTTGCACCATAGATATCGATATCCGACCTAAGTCTTGAGATTCCGCCAACCTGAGTTGAGATTCCAGAATCTCAACCGTGGTATGATCGATGCATGCCGATGGATAGGTAGACTGCTGGAATCTCAAGGAGCGCCGCATGCCGGAGTACATCGAGAAGTTCCTGGCGCTGACTGATTCTCGTCTGAAGCCGGGCACCATTCGTCGCGTGCGTACGCCTGAGGGAGCCAAGTACTACGGAGTTCCCATTGGCACCCCCATCAAGGCAGCCAAGGCGGCTCGCGCAGCCATCATTGCTTCCAAGGGACTTCCGACCAACGGAGCTAAGCCGCCCACTGACAAGCCCATCAAGGTTGTCACTAACGGCGTGACGCAGACCTATCCCAGCGGATCCATCGTTCTGCACGGCAAGAAGTTCGATTCTGAGGTAGCCCCCGACAAGTACGTCCGAATCGGCGAGGACGACTGGTTCCACCAGACTTTTCAAGGTGTGGTCCACCTGGGACCTGCTCTCTCCGGCGTGCTTGAGGATGGAGTCCAAGACGACGGGAACTACGATCCCAACTCGAACTTGGTCATGGACGCAAGCAACCATGACATGGGCGACCAGGCACCCAACCTGTCTAACAAACTGCCTCCCGACAACCCGGATAACCCGGATCTTACTGACGAGCACGGTGACGAGAAGCACCAGGAAATCGATCAGTACAACAAGACCCACGAGCCCGCCCCCACGGAGGCTGCTCCTAAGCCTGCTGAGCCCTCCACCACCGCTACACCGGCGGCAGCTCCGACACCGGCACCAGAGCAAGCCTCGGCACCCGCACAGGACACGTCAGGACAGCCGCCGGTACCTTTCGGCGGAGTGCAAGCCACACCTGATGAGTTGATCGAGGCGTACCAGGCGCTTGAGGACTCCTATGCACACGGTGCTGGCTCGGGGGCAGTGAACCAGATCGGTCCCGCCATCAAGAAGCGTGTGCCGAACAACCCACTGGTTGGCATGGACCCCACTGCGGTTATGAACGACTGGAACTCCAAGCTTCCTGATGGGGCTACGCCCAAGAAGAAGAAGCAGGCAGTCATCGAATCGTTGGCGGACGTCATCGACGGACTCGACCTCACCGACGAGCAGCGTGCGAAGTTCGACAAGTCCCACACATCCTTCGGAGACAAGGTCTCCGGCGGAGAAGATGCCAAGGGCAAGGTCCGCGACCCATTCTCCAATCCTGATGCCATCGAGATCGAAGGAAACCTCTACAAGCCGGGCAAGTACTCGCGTACGGGCGCTGACGCCAAGGTCTTCATGATCCTGGACAAGGACGGCAAGGCTACCTACACCGACAAGAGTGGAACGCCTACCAAGATCAGTCAGTCCACATTCGTCAAGCAGTACAACAAGGGCATCAAGAAGCATTTCCCCATAGATGGCGCTGCACCGGCAGAGAATTCTCCCAACAACGCGCCCAAGGCTCCCGCCACTCCCAACGCTCCTGAGGCGAATGCTCCGGACGCCGTGGATGCTCCGAAGGCAACTGCTCCCGAGACTGCCGCAGCCCCGAAGGAAGACATCAAGCCTTCAGATGTCGCTCCCGAGCCCAAGCCGGTAGATACCAAGTCTCCTGCCGAGTCAAAGGCAGAGCCTACCCCCGAAGCGACCAAGTCCGAAGAAGCACCTAAGCCGGTTGCCGAGAAGGCACCAGAGCCGCAAGCGGAAGCTACCAAGGAGAAAGTGGTTGCGCCGGAGAGCAAGCCTGAGGCTGCTGCTACCCCCGAAGCGCCGAAGGAGTCTAAGCCTGAAGCGGCAACTGCTACTCCGGAAGCAGTCAAGCCGAAGGAAGACAAGCCCACCCCGCCGAAGGCTGTGGAGCCTCCCGTAGAGGTACCTAAGGTCAAGGCAGTGCTGAAGTACGCCCACAAGCCACACTCTCTGACCAGTCGTGGAGCTAGATTCAGTGACCAATCCACGGCGAATGTCACCATTCAAGGCACGAGCGACGAGATCGACAAGATCGAAGCAAAGCTGCCCAAGAGTGTCAAGGCAAAGAAGTTCAACTACTCTAAGGACACCACGCGCCTGGAGATCTTCGCAGACCTGGGAGACAACAAGGCAAAGGGTGGCACCAATGAGGCTGGCATCAAGCGCATTAACACCACTCTAGACAAGCTTGAGGCATTGGGCGTAACCACTGACATACACAACCTAGGCAAGTCGAACAACACGCTCCAGAAGAACAAGATCTCCCGGGATCAGTACAACTCCCTTCTTGAGGAGAAGGCAAAGCAGGGCGAGCTGTACGACAAGCTTGCAGGCATCACGGACGCGCAGATCGAAGCAGTCAAGCCAGGCAAGTACGAGGGGCAGGACAAGGAAGACGGGTTCTTCACCGTTCATTCTGATGGCTCGGTGACTGACACCTTTGACAAGACTCTGGACAGCACAAACGCGAAGAACGTGAAGTCTTTTGTCGCAGTCGGGCTGCTCACCCCCAATGCCGACGCCAAAGCTCCTGACGTACCCGATGGAACGTACGTTCAATCCGGTCATGGAATCGTCGTTGTCAAGGACGGAAAGTTCTCCCGCAAGCACTTCTCTCCCAAGCTGGGAGACTACAAGATTACGCCACTTGATGAAGAGGACACAGCCTACGTTAAGCACGGAATCCTCAGTGGGTCCACCATTCCTGAATCCGTTTACTCTAAGATTCCGGACGGCATCTACACCGACGCGGAGAATCCCCACAACGCTGGTTGGACCCTAAAGGATGGCAAGTGGTACTACGCCGATGGCAAGGAGATCTACGAGGGCAACAACGCTTCCTACTACAAGGGCGTGCTAGACGGACGTTACGTCTCTGTCAATGCTCAGTCCGAAGAGGACTTCTCCAAGCTCAAGCCGGGAATGTATGCCAACAACAGCGGCTATAAGCCCTACGAGCTAAAGGCTGACGGAACTGTCCTTGATGGCAACGGCAAGCAATTGCAGGATTTCAACGCCAACAAGATCAAGCTTGGCATCAAAAACGGCGATTACGAGCCAGCAAAGCAGAAGGATGTCACGCCGGTAGTGCCGGAGGCTAGCGTTCCTGAAACTACTGGACCTAAGCAGGGAATCAAGACCTTCGATGCCGAGACCAAGCAGTGGTCAGAGAAGACGGATGCTGCACTGGAAACTCCGTACGGACAGGCACCGGAGCAGACCGCAGAGGAGAAGTCGAAGGAGATCTCTGCGGAGAGCAACGCCAACGGCTACTCCATTCTGCCTAAGCACAAGCAGGGCGAATCTGGCGACGGTACCTACATCAACGGCATGTGGGGAAAGTACGGCGCTGCGGGCGTCATGCTTGAGCACACTGACGAGTCCGGCGAGAAGCGCTACCTCCTTGTGCAGCGCGGACCTGGTGTGTCCAGCAACCGAGGCAAGTGGCAGCTTCCTGGCGGAGCTATCAACGAGAACGAGACTGACCAAGCAGGTGCTGCCCGCGAGCTGATGGAGGAACTACAGGCTCCCGAGGGCTACCTGGGTACGCTCAGCCCGGCAGGAGAGCACGTCTACAACCACGCTGGCGGATGGCACTACAACAACCTTGCTGCCACGGTGCCGAACATGTTCGCGCCCAAGGTGGACGGCGGAGAGACCTCGGATGCTCAGTGGTTCACCAAGGAGCAGATCGACAAGCTCGATTTGGTACCCGCCTTCAAGGGAAACGTCGCAAAGGTGCTGGAGAAGTTCGACAAGAAGGACGAGTCTTCGCAGAACATCAGCAAGCCCAAGGCTGAAGAGCTTGCCAAGGTAGCTGATGTGCACGCCGACCCGATCAAGGTGGAACCACAGGTCAGCGAACCGGCACCCGGCAAGACGATCATTTCTGTGGACGGTGAGGAGTTCGCAGAGGTACCCACCGGCTACGGTCGTCTGTACCACGGAGCCAACGTGGACTCCGACAATGCCAAGGTCAAGTACTGGGTGGTGACGCAAGACCACGAGGCACCCGGAGGACACTCGTTCAAGAAGGGTGACGTGCTCAAGCTCAATGCGTACGCTGTTGGTCCGGAGAAGCAGAACGACTACGATGCCGAGTACATTCACAGCTTGATCAACAAGGGCAGCCTTGTCGAAGAGGACATGAACGGAAGCAAGGAAGCCGCAGAGCTAGACCTGGCACCGAATACGCCAGCCACTGACCTGGATCCTGAGAAGACTGAGACCGCTTGGTTGAACGGTGTGGACATGGGCAAGGTCCCCTCCGGCGGAACGTGGTACAAGAGCCCGAACGATGCCATCTACATGCGAGACAAGAATGGCAACATCTGGAGCGTGAATGTCCCCGACGAGGGTGCTCAGCCCATCCTAGACGATAGCTTGCATGCGTACTACTCGACGGTGTTCGACGACATCGACTCAGGCAGTGCCGAAGGACTTGCCAAGTACTACACCAAGTCTGACACCCCCTTCGAGAACGCAGACGGACCAATCGGAGATCCGGTTCAGTCCCTCATGGATTCGTTTGTAGAGGATACACCTGAGCTTGGCAATGACGAGCCCGTCATTCAGACTCAGTACAAGAGTGTTGGCAACGCTTCGGTCACCAACACCTACGGCAAGGACCAGAACGGCAAGTTCTGGCTGTTGAATGATGATGGCTCGATTGTGGACGGTCCTGATGGCTTTGTGTACGACTCTGAGGCACAGGACATCGAGAAGAACATTCAGGACGGCACGTTCTTCGACTTCACCGCAGGTACACATAAGCCGATCAGCATGCACGGAGATCAAGTAGCCTACCTTCCCAAGGACGGCAGCCTGTACCACACGAAGAACACCAGCACGGACACAGCACCAGTCAAGTTCTGGGTGTCCAAGGATGGTAATGAGATCAAGCGCGTCTCTTCGAACGGAGACATTCTTGACCTGACTTCAGACGAATGGGATTCCGCTAAGATCGTCATGGTTCCTGATGAGGGATGGAACGGCAAGGCTAGCGACCCCATCAACACCGATGCCTACCTGAACGCCATGGGCAACAGTGCAGGCAAGCCGAACACCGTGTCCTACATCGTCGGCGGAAACAAGCTCGGACCCTTGCCTGCCGGAGGAAAGCTTTACGCTCTGGATTCCTTCAGCAACGACAATCAATCCTTCTACAACGTCGTGGTGGGAGACGAGGACAAGTGGTACCTACTCGACGGCGATACGGAAGAGATCTCCGTTCTCAACTCCACTGGAGCCACCGTACAGGACATCAAGGAAAGCCTTGCAGGCAACGGCGATCCGTTCGAGACTCCGTACAAGCTGGTAGACAACCCCTCCTTTGTGGAGCATGACCCCGAAGGCATAGTCAAGACGGTCAAGGTGAACTTGCTCGGCAAGAAGTTCGATGTGCCAGCCGGTGGAGTTCTGTGGCACGTCAAGGGACATGACGCTTCCGTGATCGTTGCCAAGTACTACGAGCACCCTACAGAGGGCGTCTACCTCATCAACAAGCACGGCACGGAGCTGTTGTCTCCGGGGGAAGCCAACGACTACTTCTACGCCGACAAGGTCAGCTACAAGACCGAGGATGGGTTCGATAACGGATCCGGCATGTCCGCGCCTTCAGAGCCCGCCATCAAGATTCAGGTTATGAACGATCCTGACCCGGTCAAGGCATACATCAACGGGCATGAGGTAGGCGAGCTTCCTCCATACGGAACCGCCTACTACAACACCTCTGTGTACGGCGACGTTCCCAACTACCCGTCTTCCTATGTGTACGAGGATCAGAAGGGTCAGCTTCACCTAGTGTCCGCAGACGGTGTCTCCTTGAAAGATGATGTAGCTTTCCGTTCTGCCTTCTACGAGCAGCGTGAAGCTGGCGGCTTCGCCAAGTTGGACAGCGTCTATACGCAGCCCAACGAGACCAAGCAGCTCGACAAGATCACTCCGGCAGAAGAGTTGGCAGTCAACGAGGTCTTGAACGGTACTCAGACCAATGTGGATGTTCCTCACACAGTCCCTCAGAACGGCGAGCCGATTCACCTGCCTTATGGCGAGTACACCACCAAGCTCACTGTGCCTGGCGGTGGCAAGTACCTTGTCAACAAGGGCGAGCTGGGCAAGATCCTTGGCGACGACAAGGGCGAGCTTACGCAAGCCATGGTCTACCTCTCTCCCGAAGGTCAGATGTTCCTCGCAGCAGGTAGCGAAGGACTTATGGAACTGACCGGGACCAACCCGATGACCATCCACTTCCACGATCAAATCCACAATGGTATCTACACGGAGCACCCCAAGTTCGAGCAGGGCTACGCTCCCAAGATGGTGCCGATCACCATCAAGGGAAAGGGGGTCGGCTATGTTCCCGCAGGCGGGCAGGTGTTCTACCCCAAGGGCAAGACCGTAGACACCGCCAATGTCAAGTGGTACATGAAGAGCGACGGAGTATACCTTCAGGTGTCTCCAGATGGCGTGGCTCAGTACAACGATCAGGCGTACGTGGGGGAACTCATCAATGGCTACGGAGATCCTGAGCACGCCTTTGAGGAAGATGCCAACTTCAACAACGGAACGCTCAACCAGTCGATGCAGTTGCCGGTCAACATCAACGGGGTAGCAGTCCACACCGTTCCTTACGGCGGCAACGTCTTCGTCAACGTAGGTTCCGACCCGGACACCACCGTGAAGAAGTACTTCTTGCACCCCAATGGCTCGGTGTACCTGATCAACGCTACGAAGATAACCAAGCTTGAGCCCAACGGAGCAGAGGGATTTAAGAACGCTCTCAAGGCGGGACAGTTCAAGCTGGACACTTCGTACGCAGCCATCAAGGACGCCGCCCCTGACGTAGTCAAGAAGGCGGAAGCTGATCTTGTGCCTGTGCACATCAACGGGCAGGTCATGGGACACGTCAAGCCGGGCGGAACGATGTACTACCGCACGACTCTGGGTGTTGAGGGTGGAGCCTACACCGATGCGGATGCCAGCATCTCCAAGTACTACAAGGACCCCGACGGAATTTGGTATGACGTGACCAACGATCGCTTCTACCAGGTGGAGGCGAAGGACACTTTCGACTACCAGTCGGACATGACTCAAGCAGTGTCCGAGGGTGCTTACAAGATCGACGACAGCTTCGGCTCTGTGGACAAGTCGGCAGTGCAGACCGACCCTACAGGACAGTGGGTGCCGGTATCGTTCGACGGTAATCTTGTAGGCGAGGTTCCCGCCGGTGGAGTTCGTTACTGGGACACTAACGCCATCTTCGAAGGCGACGACGGTTACATTGCCGAAGATGAGGCGCTTGAGCACTTGTACCGCGCCCCGAGCGGCAAGTGGTACGAGATCAACGAGAATGGTGTCTGGGAGTCCAACAAGAACGCTTCTCACGAGTCCAGCAACAAGGACGGCTACTACGCCATCTCCTCCAACTTCGACAGCTCTCCCAAGGCATCGACGTACAAGCCTGGACCCAAGACCCCCTCCGGTCTTCCTGAGGGTAACTACCAGCTCTCTACTGGCGGAGACATCGTCGTTCGCCCTGACGGGCATGTGGAGTACCGCGAGACGCCCACCTCTCAGGTGAAGTATCTCGATACCGAAGGCATGAAGGCGGCTTTCAAGAATGGCATCGTACTGGACAAGTACGGATCGACAGTGCCTCTCGGCGGAAACGAGCCTGACCAGAAGTTCAAGGTGTTCAACTCCGACAAGGCTTTCAGCGCCGACGAACTGAAGCAGTTCCTCACCAAGATCGTGACCGCCAAGGAAGCCCACGAGTACACCGCCGCCGCCGGTAGTATCAGTGTGGACTCTAAGCTAGCCACTGCTTACCACCACTCGTTGGATCTGCCGTCTACTCCCGAGGGCGTAGGCGCTGCCTACATCAGCCAGATCAACCAGATGCTGGATGCGCACCTCTCTGACAAGCCACTGCCCACGAGCATACCCGGTGCCCCGGCGAAGATCGCTCACTTCGACGTGTCTCCTGAGGGATGGGCAATCAATCCTCTGGACCACACCAAGTTCGAGGACGTAGCCTTTGGCGGTCTGGAGAACACCAAGGCGTACATCGCCAAGATCCACGAGGACTCTGGCGGCTTGATCGGTAACAACTCTGAGCACTTCCAAGAAGGAGATGCATTCCGTTGGATGCGTCTGTACGACAAGGGCAAGATGGATCTACTGTGGAAGTTGGAGAACTCCCTCGGAGACAATTCTGATGATGGTCTGCCTCTGCACCCTGGCGCTCCCGGCAACCCCAACACTCACCACATCTACTACCAGCCCTTCACCAAGGGACAGGTACCCGCAGGCAAGCAGATAGAAGCCTACAAGCACATTGAGTACTCTTACGACTTCACTAAGAACGATACGGACGGCTACCTGCAAGCAGCGGGAATGACCAATTCCCAGTGGCTGTCCGAAGAGGAGAAGGACAAGTGGGTGTCTGCGCACCACGGCGGGCTGTATGCCATGGTCAGCCAGTTCAACCAGAACGCTGAGATCCGTAAGAGCCTCGGTGATCCCCCCCTGTCAGGTCCGCTTGGGTCTAAGGGCTTCCTTCCTACTGCGGACAAGACCTACTCCCCCTTGGTAGATGCTGGTGTGTCTCCCGAGCTGTGGCATCTCGGGGCAATCAACCAGTTCCTTGGAGACAATGGACTGGCAGAGAGCACCCGCAACCTGGACGCTCACACCAAGATGGGCATCATTGAGGCTCACCTACGCGACGCCCAGATGACCACTGAGGACAAGAAGTACGACGCCTGGGCTGAGCCGGATGGTCTCAAGCTCAAGGATGCAGGAACCGAAGGTATCGTGTTCGGCAACAACACCGGCGTACGCAACGTCACCGACCAGTTCGGAGACAAGTACATCTTCAAGCCGGAGCTTGAGGGCTCGGAATCTTTCCGCATGGAAATCGAGCACAGCATGAACCTGTTGGCTCGTGACTTCGGGTTCTCTACGCCTGACTCCAAGATCGTCACCCACAATGGACAGCGCGGTCAGCTTCAGCGCCACGTAGGTGTAGCCACGGACCTGAACCAGAGTCAGGACTTCAGCAAGTTGACGGCTCAGCAGCGCCGCGACGTAGCCATGGAGCACGTCTTGGACTGGATGTTGGAGAACGACGACACGCGCTCGTCCAACATGAAGCTCACCGCAGACGGTAGGGCAGTCGGTATCGACAAGGGACGCGCTTGGGCTCAGAGCGGCAACTGGGAGGGTCTTAGCCCGCATGCTACGGGTGTAGGTGGCGTGGACCTTCTCTACACCAAGCTCTATGACGACATCTCCAACGGAGTAGTCAGTGCTAACGATGCTGAAGACATCTACCGTTCGGTGTCACTGCGAGCACAGGAGATGGAGAAGATCCCCGACTCTCTTGTTCGCACCCGCTTCAACGAGGCATTCGCAAATCGTCCTGGCGACAACAACGAAGCTCTCATCGACAAGGCTATCGCTCGCAAGAACAGCCTTGCTGACGATGCCGACAAGCTGTGGAGCAGGATCTTCATCAACGCAGGACTGACGAAGCCAGAGCGCCCTGTTGCCACCATGACCAACGATCGAGGCGATGTTCTCCACACTGGATTCACTCGTGACTTCGTGGAGAGTGTCAAGGCGAACAAGTACCACGGAAAGGCTGTGTTCTTCGGAGGCACCGACCTGGAAGACATGCACATCCTGTTCCACACGGAGAAGAGCGACCTCAAGAACGGAACATCCAAGGATGTCATCAGAGGAGAGGCGCACATCAGCAACAAGGACACGTTCGAGAAGGTGCGTTCCTTCCTCAAGTCCAAGGTGGTTGGCGGTGGTGATCCTGCCGTAGCGGACCCACACAACAGCCTGCCGGACCAGCACGACAAGTGGTACAAGGTGGACCGCGCAGCCAGCACTGTCAAGACTCACCTGGTTGATGGTCAGTACAACCAGGACACGTTGGACAAGGCATGGGCACTCAAGGCTGAGCTGACTGCCGAGATCGAGAACATCCAAGCCAAGAAGAGTAGCCCCGCGTGGGAAGCCCTCAGTCCCAAGACCTGGCACGATCTGGACCAGACCGTCAAGATGAACACACAGCTACTCAGCCAGCTCAAGGAAGTCGAGTCCGCGATGGCGGAGAAGCGCCTTCCCGAGGCATTCGCAAAGGACAAGTTCTCCTACGAGGCGTTCAAGGCTCCCGAGGCACCCAAGACGACAACAGAGTCCTTCAAGGTGATCAAGGAGCAGGCACATCGAGCAATGTCGACGAACGGCTACAGCGAATCCTCCATCGACGCAGACGGCAACACGCATACCTCAGAGACGGGCACGCTGGAGGATGAGTTCCAAGGCAACCGTGGAACTCAGTACACCGCCATCCTAGCCACCGGAGAGCGCATCGAGTTCCGTGGCGGTCGTGGAGATCAGATCAAGGCATCGCAGCACGGTCAGCTCAACTTCGTCATCCCGGACACTGCCAACACCGAGCAGTCCATGACTCGCATCCGTGCAGCCCTTGCAGAGATGGGCGTCAACCTGAATGAGGCTGAGCCCAACGACTACGAGCTGTTCTACTGGAGGCACCTCAAGTCCATCATGGACAACCGTGTCGACTCGCGTAGCACCACCGGTACCTACAAGGAATTCCACAAGGCACTCAAGCCCTCTCTTATCAACAAGGGCGGTCCGGCGGAGATCGAGATGTGGCGCAACGCCTTCTCGAAGTTCCCCAGCATGAACCGCGCCAAAGTTGACAAGTTCGTGCAGGACGGCGGGCACCTGCCCAAGTTCAGCCACTTCAACTTGCGCAACCCCAACGAGGCTACCTCGACGCCTTACTGGAACCGCTTCGATGTGGAGGCTTCTGATCACGGTGACCTCATGCCGCTGTCTGCCACCAACTCGCATGTGCTAGCTACTGCTCAGGCAGGTGGTACCTATGCCACCGCAGTCCGCATGCGACAGTGGGGTACCTGGTCTGGTGGCTCTTCCAAGGAAGCCGACCAGGGAACGGGTGCAGGCTTCTTCAGCTTCCTACGGCAGAACCAGAACATCTCCAACTACGGAAACTACGTGTACGTCGATCCTGCGGCGCTGGCTCGTACCTCTACGTACGCCTTCAACGGAGACGAGTACGGCAATGTGGATGAACGCAAGGACTACTCGCCGTTCGAGTTCAGCAAGGTCTCTCAGCTCAGTCAGTCCAACAACGAGGTCATGGTGAAGAATGGACTGTCCTTGTTGGACGACATCATTGCCATGAGCTTTGACAGCGAGAGCGAACGAAACAAGGCTGTGGCACATCTGAAGGCTCTGGATATCCACATGATCCGTGGCGTGCCGGTGGAAGACCGCCTCTTCTACGGATCTCTGTCCAAGCACCAGAAGGAACTACTGGGCATTGAGCATCGCAAGCCCGCCACGCCTGGTAACTACGACTCTCCATCCGAGTACAACTCCCACTACGAGATTGACGGGTGGCAATGATGCCCACCACCGAAGAGCAAGCGCAGGCACGCACTGTCGCCGCCATGTCTCAAGTGGACGCTTGGAAGGGAAGGTTCGATCACGACTTCCCCAACGGTCTGCTCATCGTTCCGTACCTAAGTCCTGATGAAGTAGGTACGGACGAAGACGAGGG
>JAOYMO020429038.1:0-22764 GCA_025802455.2 Iodosphaeria phyllophila | reverse complement strand
TGCATCATGTCAATGTTGGTCATATTGAGGGCAATGTAACGCCACGATGTGATGGTCATGAGAACTGTGAAAAGGCCGAAAAATGAGGCCAAGACGAGAACGGCGATGATGTAGGCATCAGGGTAGGAGTCGCTGCTGCGCATTTGCTTCCTCGCGGCGGATCCTCCGGCTCCAAGAACAACAGCACAGTAGCAAGCCGTGTACATGGTGAACTGGGTGAAAAATTTGAAGGCTTAGGCTACGTTAGTCTCTGTCGCCCCATTAGATAATACAAGACGTACAATTTTCTCCAACCATACCACCAACCCAAGGGCAGTAGTGGTCCATCTACGCGTTGAATCAGTCTGTCGTGTCTATCAAATGTTTGAAGTAAGCGAGTCTTGGGGTTATGGAGTTACTCAATCGTGGAATCATAAATCGAATAAACCTAGACAAACATACACGAAGAACGCAGCGATCCACTTCGGAACTGTGGTGAGCACGGTCAGGTTTCCAAGTGCAGCATTCGGAGCACCATTTTGGCCGTCCGTCGTTCTCGCACACAAATACATCACGGCTGTAAAATTGTTCTAGACCGGGGCTGTCGGGATCTAGATCAGGTCCTGTCGCAATGTAAGGTCGGGCCTCGAGATCAGGTTCTCCGCGTGGAGATGCCGCTCGCTTCTCGCCGTTATTATTAGAATTATCATTGGGACCACCTCCACTACCGCTCAAGAGCCCCCGCCGCCGCGAGACCGCCCGCGGCCCCAGCGGCACGAGCCCGGGATCCGTTATGATTTGGTTTATGGTGCGTACATAAGTAACTATCATGAGTAGGAGAAATATAAAGTAAAAGACGAGGATCGCAACCGCAGTCCCATGTTCGTTCCAAGCGTAAATAAACCGATCAACTGTTCACGGTTGGTCTGGTCAGTCCATGGAGCGAGCACCTTTTGATCATGACGGAAGTTCCTGCGGTACCAGTATGGTCTTGAATATGTTCTTGAATATGGTCTTGAGCCACTACCTACCGCAAATGTGTGCAACAACACACCAAGTAGTATAGCCTACAGCGGCCGCTAGGATTACTGGGATGAGCCGAGTGACCCAGCGCGACGTGGCGCGCACACTTTCGACGGGCATTGGAAGGCTGCGGGAACTCGCGGTATGGACTGATGCAGTGTCGAGTAAATCATCCTGATCCCTCCAGTATCCGTGGTCCGGCACGCGTTGAAAATGCTGATAAGAACGAAGGTGCCGTCGAAACCGAAGACGAGAACAAGAACGCCGCAGACAGCCCAGTTGACGCTTGCCTCTTGAAAGAACGGCGAAAACGTGAAAAGCGAACGCGTCCCTCACATCCAGCTTTTTGAATCCCTCAATCGTCGTGTGATAGCGCCATGAACCGCCACACATCCAAGAGCCGAAGGAAAAGAACACAACAACTTGATGGACAACGGCGCTTTGGCGAGCGCGGATGCCAGAGTTGTCGTCACACGCGCATACGGTGGACACCAAGTTTGTTCAACCTGAAGTTCGACGCAGTACTTGGTGAATATCATAGGATGTTGTAGAGGTCGTCTTGGTCCGTGCCTGCGGGCTCATTTTAACCCGTGGTAGTTGGACCTTCCAGCCTCCATTCGGCTAGATCCAATGGACACTTCATTTCCCGCTGGACTTAGATTAAAGTTTCACCTGAACCTACACTTGTGACGAACGGGAGCCGGCGTCAACCTGTCTGATGTAATGGGATTTACAAAATGAAGGTAACTCCATTGTTTGCTTGCATCAAGCATACCAACTGTATCACTATCCCTACATTGAATAGATTTACGTGCTGCACGTAGTAGCCATACTTCTTTCTGTTGTGTCTCTAACTCCGGATCCCCATCAAACAATTCATTTCGTACTCTTACATGCTGAACTTCTCTCACGCTACGATGTAAGAAAATGGCCTCTGAGGATGTGGATCATTTTAGGTATTCTCATTACAAGTACGGCACCGTATATCACCACTGCTATCATGCTTCTCTGGGCCTTGTGAAGACATGCTAGGGATTAAAAAGGCTAGTAGCGATCAGCTTTGATTCATCATTCATCACCTGTCAAGTTATGATATGATACTCAAGCCTCAATGCTGGAGCGCATTGAGGCCAATGTTGACAGTACCGTACCGGTACCACAAGGACACCAGAAGCCTCATCACCGTTCAATTGCTATCTTTTCCTCCTCGCCCAAAAACGAAACATCGCTCAGCGTAAATGCCTAAATCATTCTTCGCTTGCCATGCCTCAGCCAGTCGTCTTACTAATTATCGCTTCCTGCCTCCCACATTAATCGTGACGCGCCTCCAAGGCACTCCCCGCTTCCACCGCAGTAGGTTCGAGAACATCTGCGAGGCATTATTTAAGTCCTGATCAATTCCAAGGTCCACATTCTGGGGTGCATGTGATGTCGTCTGAACGTTCAGCGTCAGATCGTACAAGCTTGGAAAGCTACTTGTGGCGCGTAGAAGCAGAAACGGGTCACGAAACGGCGTGCCGAAGTCAGTATAGAGAAACAGCATGTCCATGTCAAGTTCCAGTACTTCCAGTTTAACTAAATTTCGAGACAGCTCCGCCTGATCACCAAGCCATACTGTAGGACACGGTCGAGATTCTTCGCCGAAGCCGGTGTAGTCTCTGAATCAAAGGTCGTGTAGCGTGGTAGCACGCGCAAGTAAACTTTTAAGCTTGAATAACTGGATGTGATATGTGAGGTCAAGGGTGTGCAAAGCTTTGATATGACGCGCCAACCAGGAGAGCCCCTTTGTTACCTCGTGGCGCCCATCTGGTTGATGAGCACTGAAGTCTTGACATCGGAGTGTATGGAGGCCCAACAAATCTTGGAGAAACCCCGGTGTCTCTCCACTGCATCAGCCATGTGGCACCGGTCATAGGAACGCAAGTGCAGCTCCTTGAAGCTCAAAAGCTCGTATCGAATGGGCGTGATAAGGGCATCGAAAATTTTAGATGCTCGGTGGGTGATAGGTAATGATACAAGATCGACTTTCCGGAGCTAAGACAGTTGTCAGCGAAAAAAACGAGGGGCATCCCCGATTTTAACATAAGAGAGACGCTGGCCAACCTGTTGGAATATCAGAACACGTTATTCAGGGTCAAGATCGGCTATTGAACAAGTAGGCTGAGCCCGTGGTGAAGTTTGTCGATAGTCCATCGTGCTGCCACCCAGCACTAATGAGCCGCGCCAAAGAGTAGTGGACTTGTCACATACAAAAAGGCTATAGCTGTTAGGGACAGCACAAACCTGTAATATCGGAATGTCTCAAAAGCTAGCAATGAGTGCTATTTGTTGTTATTGAAGGAATGGTTTATATCATTCACTGGAGGGGCTCGTATTCCCATGGATGCTATCGAGTTACGAACAATATCGCATAACCAGGGCAAAATCTTGTCCAAATATAATTTTCATCAATCTCTGAGCGCGATCCCCTTTTGACTTCGAGCGGTTGCTATTCTGCAGTTTTTTCTTTTACTTCGCCATGCACCAGCATACCGGTATTAGTTGCAATCTCAAAATATATGTTCTTGCGAATGCAACCACATGAAAGCGGGTCCTGGCAAGTTAGTTCATCACGTAAAATGTTACTCTATGCTGCAAGACGAACGCAAAGGGATAGAGTACCCATCAGGAACGGTTCTCCAAGAGCTTCCACACGGCGGTCCAGCCCGTCCCAGACCCAAGAGCAATATGGGATGGTTTGAGCTGAAATCTCCATCCTCTTCACATTGTTGTAGAGATCATGGGAGGGCTCTTCGTTAAATGGAAACAGCAGGTTGGGAATTCGGTCTGCTGTTTGGTGAAGCCGTTTCTTACATGTGTTCCGGTGGTTAGATATTGATCAACACCTTCCCGGCCGATGCTAGGTCCTTCTGGCTATGTCATGCTATTTCCATTTTTCCAAAAGTCTCTGCGTGGAATGGAATAGGCAACAGTAGCGCTGCAGCCTACGGTAATTTCTTTAGATAGTCAAATAACATTAAGCCCATAGCGTTCCATGAAGATCTCCCATCTTCATCATCGAATATACTGTGGTGGGAGGGCAAAATATTACAACCGCATACGGGATTCTGTGGGGGGCTTGTGGGGGTCCGGCAGCCCCGCAGGGAAAAACAAATCTCTTTTTCTTTTTACCTACGAGTCTTGGAGCCTACCACAGTACAAGCCTACGAGGCAGGCAAGCGGCATACACAAGCGATGAGGGAGAAAGAGAATAGGAATAGCTTCTAACTGCTTAATGGAGTAATTACCAAAGCCTTCAACTACTGTGGTGCCGTGATGCTTGCCTCATAGACCAGTAGGCTCGTAGGCTCAAAGAAAAAAGATCTTTTTGTAGTGCGGGGCTGTCGGACCCGTATGGACCCGCATGGAGTACTGTATGCGGGTGTAATATTTTGCCCTCCCACCACAGTACACCAATCCACACCAGTTACCGTTACCACCAAAGTGATCGCTTTGAATACCAACCAACACTCTGGACAACTGGACACCAAGAGCACTTGTGGGATCGTCGTCAAAATGCTGAGCTTTCCCCGAGGAACATAGAAAATAACAAAATTACCGCAAACCTTCTTGAACGTAGTTGTCTATGTGAATGTTTCCACAACGAGATCAAGTAATTATAATACCCTAACTCTCGAGAGCTGATGGTGAAACAACTTTGATGTCAAACGCCCAGTTTCAAAAGTGGGTTGGGTGCGTGCTCGCAGACTTTTGAAAATAATTGAGACAGGAAACAGTCAAGGTAATTACCTCGCCTACAATATAACACATGGGACACAAGTTCTGCAAAAGGACGGCCCGGAAAGTGATCGCAAATGCGAATTGGACTTGGGGGCTAGGAAAGTTGAACAATTCCACACTCTCCGTGTTCCTCGTCGGGTTGAGTGCCTGAAATACTGATACTGTCAAATCTAAGTGAGAGTTCACGCAGCCTTGGACCGACGTTTTTTTTTTGAAGATTTGGGCCAGTCCTCCGACCCAAGGCTGTTCTCACTAATTGGATTGAAAGGATATACCCATAGTGGACCAATGGTATACTCCTGTGCCCTCTGATGACCAACCTCCAAAACTCATATCTTATCAGAAACACAATTGTGTGCCGTACAGGCTGTTACCTATTGTTACCAACAGTGACCAATTCATCAATGGTCTCCCCAAGTTCTATAGTTGTTGAAACCTTCCATGTTTTCCATCGGTAGCAATCAGCTTCGTTCTATCTGGATGCACTTTCGCGAGCAGGGTGCGCTCAAGGAAATTGAAAAATGGGTGATTTGCGTCAGCAGGGGGTTTGGAAACTTGAACTGCGATCGTGGGTAGACAACACTGAAGTTTTGGGAGGGCAAAGTTTATAGTGCGTTAGATACTGTGTAAGAATGTCGTTTATTTCTGGCGGAGGGCTCTCCAAAAATGGCCTCAGGTTTTCGTGGCTTGTCCCTAACTGGTTTGGCGGTAAGTATGTTGCTGATCGACTACTGCGTACTGTGTACTGCCCAAAATGCTTCAGAACATCAGGTTGAATCATGAACCTTGAATCTTGCGCCCTCGAAGTCGCCTCATATGGCCGCATATTCAGTCTGCTGTAAGTTACAGTAATTACCATGTAAAGTTCGCAAGCCTCGCCTAAAGCGGCTAAGGTCACCATGTATCCAATTTTAGCGTACAGGAAGTACCGTAAGGCTTTTGAACCGCGCGAATCCCACGCCGACTGTGGATCCAACTGCGGGATAAGCGTGCCTGACGCGCTTACTAAGTTAGCCGTAGATAGAGGCATGCTTTGGTGTGCCCACCGAAGCATGCTGGATCGTAGATAGACAATCATCAACGAGCTAACTATTGCAATAGCATTTGCGATCTATTCGTTACGTCTAGAAAAACACGGCCCATCCAACACCGACTGATAGATATTGTTTATACACAGTACAGTAAGGAAAAGAAACAGACATCCGGACAGAACGTACAGCGGTGTGCAGAGTGCCGCTGGATGGTGCCAGAATGCGTAATTTTTGAGAGGTGCAGCTGATTCAGTAGTGGCACGATATTAATTGCTATTTTGTTATTTCTTTATCCGATCGATAGAGCAGCATCGAGCGTTCCATCGTAGTAAAGGTCGTGATCCAAGCAAAAAGTCGGTTTAGCTGTACTCTCAATGCCTCACTTAAGTTCGAAGCCCAGCTTCGCACACCTCTAAAACCGAGGTAATGATTCTTCAGTGTGACCTGAGTTTTGAGCTTTAGCCGCGACGGTGATGTGGATCCTGGAGATCCACGCTCATGTAAGCCGTTACGCTTAAGTAAGCGGCACGAGCAATGTAAAGGGACACAACGTGTATCAGACGGTGTATCAAATGTTGTAGGAGATATTAAGTGTTATGTTATTTGGTAGATAGATTCGTAGAGGGAGAATCAATGATCATCATTCCGACACAACCACTTATTAGACAGTTGCAGAAGCTTCACAGAAGGCTTCCAACTGCCCCGAATCAAGTGTCGATTGGAGTGTACACGAAAGCGCAGTGACACCAACACCCACCAACTACCATGCTGAAAATGGTGGAGTGATATCTCTGGGGGTACAGGACCAGTCTAGAGCGGCGTAGTTCTCAATAATATGTTTGCTGCATGCGGTATTGCTACTGTCGGTAGGTGGTGAGTCGTACTGTGTACAGTACCGTAGGAAGTCGCTCAGGATTGCATACTCCCCTGCCTCAGTGCGCTGCATAACTAGAGTCTCGGCAACTGAGTATAGCGGGGTCTGGAACCACTGTCTTCTATGGTCGATTCCCGACGAGATCGGTTTCAAAACTGATATTTCGGTTGGCAGTGATTTATTTTAAAGCAGTGTAAGAGGTAGATGGACCGAGAAGGATTCTTGCTTCTACCAGCATTACGTCCTCGGTAGGCATGTTATGAATACCTAACGGCATCATCCCGGCACTAGTATCCCCTTGAATTCCACACAACATCACTCTCACCTAGCCAGGCTAGCTTGCAATACCTCCTGTGTGGGCGCAGCTCCGTGTCACTCAAGGGGATAATTTGGCGGCGCCACAAATCAGAAGGAGATCAGCGTCGATATACAAGGGGGAGATAGCAAGCCTCGCGAAACTAAGGGCGCCTAACAGCTTGTCAGGTGGTAACATTTGATCTATATGAATTCGCTTTCGTGTCCATCGCGACTAAATCCGAGTTCGATGTAAGTGAAAGGGGGCCACTATGGTTTCTATCAAGTCAAGGTAAAGTAAAATCGAGTTGCTGAATAGGAGTGAATACGGAGGGTGACGTCGACATAAGGAGGAGGCTTGATCGTTGGCCGAGACGGCATCAAGCCTTTGCCGCCTGCTTGTAGGATTCGCTGGCGAGGTCGTGGACCTCGCAGTCGACACCACTCTCGTGCACATGCAAAATGCTGCGCAGGTCATTAGGACCTGATCGAAGATTCCACACTGAGGCAGAAGGCTCCCTTCTGCACTATTGTTTCTCACACCGGGAGTTCCGACAATGTCATCCCGTGTTGTTGGTTGGTTGATATCACCTACCTGTAACTTATCTGTTTGATCCCTAGAAAATTGTATCGCTAGTTTTTGGATGGGAATTACTGGAGCTGCCCCAGGGTCATGCTTTCCCTGCGTTCAGCTGCCGACAGTGCAGCAATAGATGTATCGTGTAGGAACGTTTGCATGATGGGTATGGATAGATATCTCCGTACTTACAACGTAGCTACAAGCCAAATACTGCGCAACAATGCCAATGGCTGACCAAAAGCAATAGATGACTGTTACCGCGTAGTAACAGCGCACTATACAAGTCCGATCAATCATAAGCCTTCTGTGTAAAATGATTTCATGGTTCAAGTTTGTAACAGGTCAATTTTGATCTCCAGACCTCTGTAAAAACCAAACCTATATGCTACCGTCCATTCAACGTTCCCTAGGTACACGTCCCGTCATGACTCAACTCCCGTATAGTGCTCTTCGCTAACTTCTTCATAAAAAGGGGTGTTCCAACAAGCTATCAAACTGACGAACCAGGTCAACGGCTCATACCTTCAATAAACATTTCATAACCGAGATAACTGACAACTAACTCTGTGCAGGAGACTGTTTGCTGGCGATAGTCGATGTTCGACATGCATCGTTAGTATCGATACATTGGGTCTTTTCTTGTAGATGGTGGGGGTGTTGCGTCGTATATATCCGTTTCCTCCGTCCCCGTGGATGATACATTGTCAGCGGCTCTCCTATGTTTAGGGTTGGTTGCGAATCCATTTCCAGCACTTCTGTCCTGTCTGGAAGATGATGTCGACGCTGCGTAATTTCGAGGATCCTCGAACGGGTCATCACGCGAGGCGGGGGTATGAGACCTTGAAGGGCCAGCTATCGAGTCATCGTACTCTCTCGCCTTGCCTTTGGCGTTGACGCTGGTTTTTGGCAAAGACGGTCGATAGTCGTCATCGCTAAGCGGGCTGGGTGGAGAGGGAGAGGGTGGGCGGGAGGTTCTCTCTCCCGTGTTCATGTTAAATCCTTGTGTCGCCAAACTTGACGCGGCATCTTCAGTTTCCTTCAGCTCGGCGGCATACTTGCGTGCGTTGAGTACAGATCTTTGATGTAGATGCAAAGCGGCCTGTAGCTGCTCATTCGTGTCGATGAGGTTTTCCATGGCATCATTGCCGGGAGCTGGGTTCTCGGCCACCATATATAGCTGGATACTTCGGCTAGCGCTCGTGCATCGGTCGACAAACTCCTTGATCAAACCGTTGTCCATGAATTCTCCAGGCTCGGTATTCTTGACCACCTGCTCCAGCAATTTGGCCGATGTCCTTGCCTCTTCTGTCCTATTCGACAGTTCGGCAGGCTCAGGTAACTTGCGGTTCTTGTGGTTACGGGTAAAGTAGTTCTGTGAGTGGGGATCCACTGACGGCGATGCGCTCGGGAGAGGCGAAACAAAGTGCGACGCAGGGACGATGCGGTTCTTAACCAACGGTGCAGCTGTTAGCCATGTATCGGTGCAGAAGAAAACGACGAGAAGTTATCTACATGTTAGCAGTTTTTTAAAGTTCGGCTGGAGCGCAATTGGCTTTGGCCCTGGTTCACTTGAAAGTCTGGCTTCAGAACGCACTGGCACCTTGATTGTGTGTGAGATGAGGATGTATCATAGAGGGGATCCTCCCTCATAAGTAAAAATTGTGTGACCTCACCCCGGACTGCTTGTCCATCTTCTCTTTCTCCTTTCTCCACATTTCCATGAGTAGACCCAAGTTCTCATCATGCGTCTTCGTCGTGGCAAACATTTCCAGAGTTTCTATCAGCATCTGGTGCACGCTGGGGTCGCGCCCCGCACGTAACAAATCTTTGGTGGTGTCTGCAAACTTCTGATCTAGGTTTCTCGTGAACGTGGGCCCAGGATTGTCGGCCAAAATGCGCATAAGCATGATGGCATTGTACTGATATGATGCGCGTGTCCAGTGATCTTTCTTCAGATATTTACGAATCAATCGTGCGCAGTCGGCCGCGGCTACTGGTGAAGACTCGGCCGCGTCGACGATCGGGGGCAGGAAAAGTACTTCATCCCCGCCATTGTCATTGTTGGAGCCGCCAGATTCGCAAAACGCTTTCTGTTTTACATCTCGTTGCTTAGACACCTACTTCCTTCATCGTAATGTGTATTGGGAGCCTGTGGACTTGATATCGGACGGCGGGAACACGACAGACATACGACATTTTGAGCGGCGATGACCTCGGGTGCCGACCCGTCACCATTACCGTTGCCACGACTCGGTTCGTAAGTGTCGGCATAGTCGCTAACATCTGATTGCGGAGATGCTCTCTCTATCAGCATATGGGTCTCTAAGTAGTGAGCACGGAAGATGAACCGATGTGCGCACCGCTATTACTGGTAGCAGTCTTGCGACGGATGCTGTCGAGCATCTTGCCCATCTTTAACGACTTCATCTTGCCTGATCGACCGCGCGAGTCTTGCGCCGCGACCCCTTTTTAGGGTTCGCGCGGCAATCTATCGGCAATGACGCGATGAAAGTAATAACAAGCCGTGCGAGCCACCGAATTAAGCCTGCGGAGCAAGCAAGCAAGAATGACGATGGAGGGTGAGTTGCGTGATGGTTTAAGCCGGGTCAGAACAGCGACTCGAATTTATCCATTGACTATTTACTCGTTTCGGTCCAGCTTTCTTTGTGGCTAGAGTACAAGTATGTCTACATAGCAATTGCAACTGTGTTAGTAAAAAAGATAGCTGGCGTACACATGTGGTGATAACAGAGGCGGGCGGCAGCTCATTCATGATGTACGGTCTGTGGAAGGCTACCAGCTGGCAGCTGGTATGATACTGTGGCTTAGGTACCGGTACTGGTAGGGAATCATGTGCTTGTACTGATATCGGTAGGGGTATGCGTCAAGACGCAATGCCGGGTTGATGCCGTGGGCCGATCTTGACTGTGGCTTACTCGCTCATACGGGTGCGGTTCCTACTGTGTAATTACTACTGCGTAGTTCGTCTCAACCCGGTAATTACCATCATCACAAGCCAAGCTTGCTCACACCTGTTTACTGGAGGAGGTGGTTAGCCATGGGGCGCCTCTATCTAACAAACAGTAGCTGGCAATTCAGTTGCTGATCTCCAGTAGTGACGAGCTGCCTCAACTTTTCTGCTCAAAGTCCCCAGGTAGCCACCTCCAAAACTCGAGGTCAGCCTGCTCACAGACATTTGGGAAGACAAGAGTGGTACTTGTAGGCATTCACAGTACTATTTAGGTAACACAGACCGTCCACGCTGTTACAGATGAACTACATGTCACTTTGAGTGACGGTATCTGTGATTGACAATGCAACCTCATGAACGCCTTCGACAGCTCTCGTCACATGAGCAACACGACTTTTAAGCGGAGGGCTCTCATTTCCACAAAATTGGAATGTGCTGCTTGAACATTACGTCTTCATCACCACCTATTTCTCGTACGGTGAGGCTGCCAAGCTCGCATGTGTCGTCAGGCTCTCCCGCACAGCCTTGCAAGTCCACGCAAGCGGCCAGGGACTGTTTGGATAATCGAATTGGTTGCCACACATGGACGCTATGTATGAACCAAAAGATGTACACGCGATAGTCTTAGTCTTTAAAACGCCTGCCCGTGCAA
Organism: Iodosphaeria phyllophila; assembly: GCA_025802455.2. Taxonomy (NCBI): domain Eukaryota; kingdom Fungi; phylum Ascomycota; class Sordariomycetes; order Amphisphaeriales; family Iodosphaeriaceae; genus Iodosphaeria; species Iodosphaeria phyllophila. Next base: position 11,580 of record JAOYMO020429038.1, on the reverse strand, counting down.
TCGTTGTCAATTATGAAAATGCGGGACACAGCCAGTACGGCACTGCAAAGACGGCCGGCGGCCTGGACGGATTTCTGCTCCGGAATGAATTTTGCGGATGGAGCCATGACAGTCGACTGCTATGGATATCCACAGTAGGAAACGGCGCGCCGCGGCAATGCGGGGAAGTAACCGTTTTCAGGTGACACGGGCGGGAACTACACACCGTACCGCAGATGTACACAGTACAGACCAATATTTTCGAGAGGGCGAGAAAGCATTTAAGGAACTAGCATTTGTCCGTGCCGATGGCCAGGAGGAGGGGGGATTAGGGGATTGTTGGCATTAGTCAGGCTGATTAGATACCATAGAGCCGCTTGGTACCAACTGCCCTGGGTCAAGACTTGTGTCTGGTGTCTTTGCTCCATCTTTCTCTCCCTGACATGCTTTTGCTGTCTGAACGGGAAAAAAATCAGTGCTAGAAAGATCACCACTGATTTTTTTCTGCCTGCCCACCTGGCTGGCTGCGGCTTGGAAGTCTGTTTCTCAGCCCGTGGAGCTTGTCCGTCTGGCAGTCTAGCCCTGCACAGTACCTCTGTTCTCTCAAAAGACTGGAGGCAAGCATCACCACACCCTAATCCGTGTTTGCCTACAAACTCTTGAGCATACAAAGGTACTGTGGACTTTTCCTGCCCGCTGGCATGCTATGTGGTTGACGATATTCGGAACTATTCCTTCACAACATGATTTACGTGGGTAAAACTTGGATGCATCGATAGCCCAGAGGGCTATCTAGTGGCGCACCAGGCTGAGTTGAATGCAAGGCACGTCCGATTCCACTCGGCAAAGTTTTGATAATGACAGGCTGCCGGCATGTCTGGGGCGGTCTGCTCATGCGGTATGAGTCTTCGCGAAGATTGACGAACTCGTATCCTGGGTCAAGTCTACATGCGATGGAACTTTAGAAGCCCAAGACGTAGACAACGCAAGGCTGATTCATTGTCTTATGGATGAGCGGCTTCATGACCTTTGTTACCATCATTGAGCTTAAGATGTTAGTCTTGAACGTTTTGGCAGCTTGGATCGATGCTACCTCGGTGACGTCAATCCGTAGCATCAAGATCCCGTCTTCAGGGCGTCTTGATTGTGTTTATTGAACTTTGTCCAGAGCCTCTTAGCTTTTTCTGCCGATCGACTCCTCAATGGGACATGATAATTAGTCGACCCGCTTGCGAGAGCTATATTAGTCTCGTAACCGGTGCCAGTGTTGGCAACTGAATGCTCTGCTAATTCGGGGTTCTTGAGTTTAGGAGAGGATATTATGATCAGCACTGACTAGCACTAGGGATAACAGTCTAGTTGGATGTCATAGTCCAAAGCCCGAACGCTACCTTGAAATGCGGCGTCTTATGTGTTTTGAGCCAGTCGGGTAGGAAGATGAATTAAGACGTAGCTAAAGCACGCTTCCAAATCGGTCTCGGAATTTCATAATTCGATGTTAAATACTCGAGACCTTTGTGTATGGAACCCAATTTTTCGAAGCGTAATGGAAGAAAACTATAGGAGTTCCTAGTCTCGGAGAAGATTTATCTTAATGGCTTGTATGTACGATCCAAGAAGCCAATACGAAAGACTTAGTTCAAGATGCTTGCTCAAATCTCCCTCTGAGATCGCCGGATGGAACTAATTTATCTCACGGCTTGATATTTACAAATTCATCCTGAGGATCACCTTGGATTCGCATGGAATTTTCCGGTCGTGTGAGCATTGCTGAAAAGCCGCCTCTTCGAACTGAATGGAAACAGGCTTGCGCTACAGCACGTTGATGTGCATGTTCTAATGCACACGATCAATCATGGACTGCGTTTCACCTTTACATTGGCGTGACCATGCGAAGTGAAGTTCGCGATGTGCCTTCACCATACTGGTAGCGGTAGCGGAGTAGTAGCAAAGATCGCGAGTACTTAGTAAGCGCATGTCCCCTGGCCTGTGATAGAATGACGCGCCAAATTTCGCACTAAATCTTCGGTGCGCTGTTATTATACCACAGCCTGGTGGGCATTGTAGTGTTTTGTTCGGTTCGTCGCGCCCCAGAAAGCAGCACAGATTGCCGGACTTTGGTGCTATTATTAAGATATGGGAAACCGTGGCATTATCTCTAACATCGAAATTATTTATCTGCACGTTTCGGCTTTTTGGATTACACTAAGTCAGTGAGAAGCGGGGGAATTTGAGTCAAGTCCAGCAGCACTTTTAGCGCCAGGTTTGCGTCTCTAAACAAGCATGATTTCGGTGCCATATTAAACTCGGAAGAACTCAAGCAAGCCAAGGAAGGTTGAAGTAGAGACACAATACGATCGAACTTCCTCGTGCTCTAATGAGTTTCGTGATCTGGCAGGTAAAACGGCTCAGGGCCAATTTGAAAGACTGCCAGACATAAAACCTGATAACCACTATATAGCGTTACAAAGACTTCAAAACATGACATGTTCTATTAGAAATGTACTTTGCAAACCGCCTCATAACGGTTGATACAGTGTCACGACCCTAAGACATGTCATCAGCGGCTGGCCCGTTTTTATTTCCTTGCATGATATTTCATTGGACTACGCACAGCGAAGATAAAAAAGAAGTAACCCATCTCGAATCGCTCGATCTTGTTTTCGCGGCCAACATGCTTTGTCGTAGGACCAGGTCCATGACACGTCTCATGCTCCCCGCCTTCGGTGGATTCATCGAGAGTGCGTCCGAACCTTTTTGTGGCTTTATGTAAGACACGATCGCTTTCACGATCCTCAATTGCCATGTAAGTTCTGAAGTGCCGGCTGCGCTTCAAGAGCCAACGACTGAGGTTGAGCCACAGTGAGCCTTGCCAAGTGTTTATGAGGGTGTTGATATGGTCGACAAGACCACGCATATCGAATCCTATTTTTATTTTCTCTTTATCATAGGACTTGTTCATTGCTAGCTTCTCCCTAGTACTGCGAAAAAGATTAATTTGTTCGTCGAACATAGCCATCCAGATTGTGTCAAGCGCTGCGAACGAGAAGTCGTCCTAGACGCTGAGCGGCTTCAGGCCACCTTAACCCGCTTCCATCCGCCACAGTCCGACTAAGTTCTTCGCGCCTTGGAAGATATCCCGGGCAATTACGCGACGAAGAAATAGCGGATGAACGCTGTCCTGCTACATCTTGCGCTGTATCTTCCACAGGGGCGTACTTGGTTGAGAAATAGACGAACGTGGAAGCATGGTCTCGAAGATACTGAGATTTCTTGAGCGATCAAACTCGTGATTTCGCGCGGATCATCTCAAGTAAACAGGAGGGAACAACAAGAAAAAAAATGAAACGTTAGGAAAGTAGATCATGCCACAAACGGGGAATAAACGAATGGCCTAACAAATCGACATAATCTCAGTGGCTGGTGTTTCATCTCCTGTTGCAGTAAGGGCTGCAGCTAGAAGACAACCCTCTTCGAAGATGATAGGCGAATGCTCTAGTTGATTGAATAAAATTACTCACAATACTACGCCTTACAGCGACACCAAGGGGCTCGAATTTTCAAACGTTGGGTTGAACGCTAAGGCAGGAGAACTGATATTGACGGCTAGACTTTAAGTGCGGGTAGAGCCCGGAAGAACACACCATTATGTCTCCAACCTTGAACTCTCTGCTGTTACTGGCATAACAGTAGAAGGCAAAGGTGGTTTGTAGAGGTGGATCATAAGGACTCGGGCTACGAGGGGAACTGCAATAACTTGATGCAATTTTTCGTCCTAAAACTCGAAGCTCTGGCTTTTCAATTGGCTCCCCAACATCCCACATGCCTATAGTCCAGGTAGCCCAACCAGAGATCCAGCACGTCAAGCTAGCTTTCAGAGGTATAAGGACCTCGCAATACTTGCTGCTAATAGCTTGCCTTGTTTCATAACGCGTCCTTTGCAACACCGGTCAAAGAAATAAAAGCCGATAATTTTGTATGGTTGGATTCCTGATGATTGCTCCCATACTGTAGTGGTCTTGGACAATTAGAAGAAAGGAGTAGGCGATGACTTTTGTAGTGAGAATCAATAGTTCGTAGTTAATTGAAAAAAGCCACACAGGTCCCTATACTGTTCACCATATGATAAAGAAAGCTTGGGACCCTCCGTAGCCACGATATATTCCATGATGCATTCAATGTCTGAGTTTAGGCTGACGGAGCTCCTAAATGTCACTATTGATATACTGCCAGCTTAGCATATACATTCTGGCAAATGGTACACCGACGGTCTTACCGTTACTGGGGCTTATATGTGGTGTATATTAGCCAAAGCGTGGCTTAGCTCTACGACCGCAAGGACACATGTGATCTTCCTACCGGGCGGAAAGAAATTCAAGCCGGAGTAAGAGATTGCCAGAGTCAAACCCACCTCCGCACAAGCATCACCATACCTACGTAACTATGAATTCAAATCAAAGCCAGAGATCTACTGCCAGAATTGAGAGATAGCACTCATTTAGGTCAATTCATCACTACGAGTACCGATAGAAGATTGTCTGATGCGTGGTTGTAATGAAGTGTTGGTTTGAAGGGGATGGGTGGGTTGGTTTAACTGCGGTCATCTTTTACCCCGGCTTGAACTTTTTTCCGCCCACCTACATGGCGACTCCGTGCTTCCCTCAGGTATGAGCCTCACTCATCCCATCATAGGAGTTCAACCAAAACTCTTGCATTAGAGGATTTGAAATTCTGGTTGAAGAGAACGGGAGTATAGAGGATGAAACTTGGACTTTGAAATGAAGAGCGTTCTTGACTACTAAGGTCAAGTGCCTGCTCAGCTCTAGGTCTATCCTGTCTGCACGGCTCATGATACAGATACATGTGCATCGCTGACTGTCTACGCAATGGGAGCATGGGCCTCACGAACTCGATTGACTGGGTCCTCTGGAGCTTGCACTGATGATAGCTGGGAAGACTCGAATCGAAAAAAGTGTTCATCACATTGGCCATTAAATCACGTACTTTGATGCCGCAACCCACCAATTATGTAACACTGGCGTTCCTGAACCAGTCACTCGCACTACTTCCGTGCGTAAGCATACACAGTGCGGGCTGTTGGCAATTCCCAAGCGCAGCCGCCCAACGCCGTTGTCGTCCTCACAAACCACTCAGAAGCTGATTCCGAGTCCCCTGAACAGCCGTGGCAGCGTGTTGGTACAAGACAAACTAGTAGCAATTTCTGTCTCATCGTAACATGATATATGGGGCCAGCCCCATTATGCGGCTCCGCGCACCAGCAGGACATGAGTTGAGCGCCAAACCCTAAAGAACGTTTGTCGTTGATGCCGGGAAAAATAAAAAAAGAGAGAGTGCCACCCGACACCATAAGGTTACCACACACATTACCATTATGGAGATACTAATCGAATCTTGGCGCAAGCGCGTGGAATGTCGACACCTTTCCGAGGGGAAGGAGTATCCTTTTCTTGGTCGGAAGCCTGAGTTGGTGAAGTGGGTTGGTCACCCTCGTTAGAATAGATCCTCTGCAACACTGACGACTCTGGTTCCACCGAGCTGACATCCGTGAGTTCAGTGAGATCAGAATCGCTGTTGACATGAGCAGTGAACTCGACCAGATTAGATCTTGGTGGAGATTGATCTGATAACAAGAGATCATTTTGGCTCGCCCGTGGAGTAGCCCTGCCATAAGTTTTCACGACAGTAGACTTTTTCATGCTCGTAATTTGTCTGCTCTTGATTGTGGTCGTTTTGCTGCTGGCGATGGTCTTCTTGGTTTTGATTGAGATGGTTGATTTCACTGTCTTGCTGGCTTTCTTGACTGCGGCCTTGAGACGGGCGGCTGCAAAGGAAGATTTGGCCTTGGGCTTGGGATGGTGCTTAGCAAGCTGAGGCCCAGGGGACTTGGGTGACTTGGTCTTTCGTTTCTTGGCTGTGGTGGCTTCTAGTGCATTCTCATCATCATCGAGAACGTCCTTGAGCTTCCGCTTGCCTGCTCGCACACCCTTCTTTAGAGCTGACTTGATATCATCCTTAGAGATTTTGGGCGGCTTGACTTCTTTAGGCCGGGGACCCAAGACCCCTCTGCAGTTTTCGGCGCCACAAAGACACTTTTGAACGTTCTTGGAGAAGGGATCAAAATTATAGTCGTACGTCAGCTCCTCGCCTGTCTGAATGGGGCGGTCGCCAGCGAAAAGTGCCATGCGGGGCTGCCCCGAAACGATCCACTTGATCATGCGACAATTGGGATTACATGAATGATTGACGAATCGTGCGATACTACCAGACGTGGCGTCAATGATCATGTTTTGATCGAAAAGCATCAAATAGTAGCACTAGAGCAGTAGCAGTTAGTCTGACAAGTCACGTGATATGATGATAGTCATGCGCGCAGGTGTTGGTGCTGACAAAAAGTGGGATCATGACCATGGTAATGCAAACTGTACCTCATTATTCTTGTATTTCTCGCTCATGCGGCGGTCACATTCGGCCTCAGTGATGATCTCGCCTGTGTATTCCATGATGATTTGGTTCGGTTCAAAAGAGCGGTTGCAACGAATGCCGTAGCCGCGATCCTCTGTCTTGAGAACCTCAACACCGACGCGATACTTGCCGCCCATCTTGGTACGTTCGGCAAGGCGAGCAAATGCTCGATTTTGACAGAGATCTGCACCAACATTGCAATTTGTGGTGTCGCATTCGTAGAGCATGATCCGGTTCTGGCAACTTTCACCGCAACCGTCCTCGGGCGTACAGACGCACTTTGACTGGTAGTCCTTAAAATGCGGAGTTTTCTTCCAATAAGCGGCAGCATCGCCAACAAACCGATCTGCATTATCGGCAAAGTTTAGCATCGAGCACAAAAGAATTGCGGCGAGGCGGACACGTAACAGGGTCAGGTCCAGGGCAAGGTCCAGGGCCAGGGCCACCATCAGCACCACGTCAACTTACTTTTGGTCATATGCTTCCATTGTACAGGCTTTGGTTGACCGGGTGGAAGGGGGTTGCAAATATCGTACGGGAGTTTGTAGTTGCGACCCTTCAGAAGGAGACGGAGACCATTATACATGGGCGTCGGTAATACCTTCCTTGACTCGCCTTTGGCAGCGAGCTTGGGAAATACGGCGAGAGCCTTCTTCTCCGCTGCGGTAAGGCCCTTGGTACGATCGGCAGAGGGTTCTTGACCTGCATATAACCCACAATCCAGCCATTTTTTCTTACGTGACTTCTTGACAGCCGGTTCTGTGACTGCCGCTATGGGTAATTCGTCGTTCAAGTTCAGATTGCCTTTGATAGAGGATCCGTCCTTGGATGACTCGCACACTTTGGTCTTCTTCCTGGCGGGACCAGGGTCATCTTCCGCTATAAATTTTCCCTTGGCCCAAGTGGTGTAGACGACGGGCTTGGTGTCTATGCCAGCAAACTCGTTGGTATCCTGCAGTTTCAAGAGCTCCCGGGCCATTCTGGACATGCCTTTCTCGAAAGTCTTGCGGCTCCTCTTGCCAAGCGTAGATATCTTGTGGGTGACATTGTCGATTGCTAGACGACTGGAGCGAGTGGAGAAGCGTCGCGAGGGTGTCGGTTCTGGCAGAGACTTTTTTGATGTTTGGGGCTTTGGAGTCTTGAGCGGATCGATGTCCCAATTCATTTTCAAGGCGTCAACACCTGCTTGAACCTGTTGGCTAACCGAAGTAGTGGCAGCAGCAGCAAAGCCAGCAGCAGCACCCGTAGTAGAAGCAGTTAAAGTAGCAGTAGTACTGTCAGGCGTTGATACTTGGCCCGAGGTCGCCCGTCGTTTCCGATCCATGAGCACTTGGTCGCCATTTGTGCGACGTCTATTATGAGCTGTCCCACTCAACTTGGAAAGGTTGTAAACGGGTAGGCCTGGACGTGATAGGCGACGAGCGCGTGCAGCTGCTGCCGGTCCAGATGCTCTCCCAGACGCGTCGACAGATGCTTGGTTGCTAGTGGAAATGTCAGCAGGAATGCAACTCGGACTATGCACAGCCAAAGAAACATCTAATAACGCGTCAGCATCTGGCTGCGGGGTTGCGAATTCTGGTTTGGGGGTTTCGGTCGTTTCGCTCAATTCGCTTAACTCGGTGGACCCGACGACACTCTCTGCAGTAGTTGTGGGCGGCGTTGAATTCAGTGATGCATGGTTGGAGAACGCGTCAGCTACAGCGCTGCTGAAACTTGATTCTGAAGGTTCCGAAGCGAAATCCCGCGACGGAGATCCCATAGCAGTAATACTAGTAGTAGGGATGGCAGAGGTCGTGGTCGTGACAGTCGCAGCAGTAGCAGTCGTTGTAGTCATGGCAGCTGCAGACTGAGGTCCCGGCGAGCCAGTAGGCGACATTGCCACCGCAGTGAAATGCACAGTGTTGGGATTTGGGTGGGGATGTTGGTGTGGTAAATGGTTACGATGCTTTGCGACTGGGAGAGGTGGTGGAATTAACGCGTTCTGTATGTACACCTTATCATTTGTGTAATTTGGGGGCAGGGCAAAAGAGCCCGTAAAGAGAGAAGTACACAGATCCTCAGAGGACAGAGGACGGGAGACCGGGATCCGTTTTCAAAAACGCCGTTGTCCACAATTTACAACCTAGCCAGCGCAGACGCGACCAGACTTTGGCAAGATCAGGATGAGTAGCGAAGACTAGACCTTGGGACACACGAAAGTGCGGGAATTGAAGTTGTGTTGGCTGTTATTTATTCACGACAATGGAGAACGAACAGATGTTGCTGCATGAGCTGAATTGTGAGCGAAAGACACTACATCAGCTCCTGATGCGAGTTGAGGAGTTGTGGGCGCCGTGATGATGACAATCTGGTGGTTTCCTAGATTGATTGATTATGGTGGATGGATTGGTGGATCAATGGACCGATGGGTGAGTGAATAGGTTGGAAGAAATGAATTGATGATGGTGCGTCGAGGAAAGGGGAAATTGAAGTTCGGCCGGAAGGGCGCATGGCAGAGTTGACGGGAAGGAGGGATGAGCAGAAGTCCAACCAGGATGCAGGCTACTAAAATAAATGTGTTGGGTATGGATGGATTTGATCATACTAGGGAGGGGGGCAAGCTAACTAACCTAACTTGGCCGACATGTTATTGTCCGGCTCAGAGCCATGCTGGAATGCAACGATTCCTAGAAGGCCTCGAGCACATGGGCTTTCATCTATTTGAATCTATTATGATAGCTTGTATACTTTAAATAGCTTGTCTGCATTTTTCTCATTGACACGAGGATTTGACGTGGGCTTCGATCCATTCAGTTGTACGATTTGGCAGAGCCATGGGCGTAATTTTGCCCATCTCGTTCTGAACACAACATGTACGCCGCCATCCACTCCCTCACCTTCCCGAGGCGCTGACAGCCGTGGTCAACCGGAAAAAATTCAGTCCGACCGTGCCTTAACTGGGCGCCCAACTTGTCACCATGGTCACGAGGAAGTCATTTCTTATATATCGAACCTATGATAGCTCTGACTACTGCATCCAAACCGGTCTGAAGCGGGGAGTACTAGAAGAAAAGGGGGATCGGCTCGACCGGTTGATACCTCATTAAGCCACGCCCTCGACAAGGCAAGCAACGTAGCTTCCGTCAACTAAATACTTGGATTGCCATCGAGAACTTTTACTCTCTTCGTGCAGCTCCATAGAGAGGCAAAACATGACGAGTTGACGAAGCTACATGATGTGTTTTTTTTTGGCCACCAGTTGCACAAGATTCCTCTATGCCCAGCAGTTATCGGGGTACCAAGATCGTGGGATTTTGCCCCATTTTACAACCGGGCCGCCTACATGGCGACGTGTATCTGTTGCTGGATTTGACCTGCATGCTGTCTAAGTAAATACCCCTCCAAGTCATCATATCACGCAAGAATCAATCCCCTCTGGAGACGCTGTTTACATTCGAAAGAGTATTTTCAGGAAGGTGGTGACCATCAAGCTTGACTTCGCGTTCTCGATTCATGTTCGTGGTGGTTCTCTCAACCAACCAATTACCAATCAAAAGCCTCTAGAAATCCAAGTCTTGAGCTACTTGAATCGAAAGGAACATATGGATCAGGACGGGATTGCGGAGCAAGGAAAGGCACATGGGTGAAATTGCAACTGACGGAACCACAATCACGTAATTCTTATTCGGCTAGACTTAAAGGCAAAACTTCTGCTATCGTTACTGTAGCCGTGCATTGTGGGACATCATCAATTACCCTCGCTGCTTATCGTAATTATCATTGTTGCTATCGGCCTATATCTGAACTCCATAGCCACCAGATTGCGGCCCACGCGAGTAATACTGCAAGAGAAAAGCAATATGAGAGCATTGGCCCACATGAGCCGACACCGTATGTGATGTTTGAATGGGTTTTGGGGGGTCCGAGTCACAGTCAACCTGACTCCACTGTCCCCCTGTGTACTAGAACCGCCGCCTTCGAACTTGCCTCGATCATATTCTTGATCCTAATAAACTTAAAGTTTAAGTCTCAAGACACTGGACTCGAATACTGATGGAGCCAAGCCTTTTACAATTACGATGACAAAAGGTAGATTTGTACAGTCTTGAAATTTAACCCCAATGCAAAAGATGCATCACTGCCGAGATCCAGTCAGTGGTACTCAGGTTCAATAAGCCTGATAGATGACCATGATCCGATGCGGGTGGCGCTGATATCTTATATCCCATCACGTTCTTTGGGCTGGTCGGATTTTCCCTCACAGCTTTACTACAGAGTGATCGACAAAATTCACAACTCTTTGTTCGGGAAATTGGAACTCCATACCGAAAATTTAGCTAGATTACCAAGTAATCGCCTTCTCTATGTTGACAAAACTCATCGGTTGGCGCTCGTTGTGATTCCTAGTCGAGTACGAGTCGTGTGCACCACACCCGCCATGTTGACCTCAGCAACTAGCATCCACAAAGACACGCATACTTTTGCAGAGGAATTGGATTTCGAACAATACATATTGAGAATATTCAGTTCGAGGCGTGAGCTTGATACGAAGCCGAACAATAGACAGTATCAAGGAACTTGGTGTCCTCGGACGCTATGTTTGTGCCGATCCTGCCTATCCGCAATGTGGTAGGAGACAAATGAAAGTTCTATGCGGTCTCCAAAAAGATCTGCTCATCAACGAGCAATGATATTTCGTCATGCAGAGACATGATTTGATTCTTCTGAGGGCAATTATTTGAGGATGTTGAACCAGCCTCTACTACCTAAGGGTACTGAATGACTGCACAGGTCAACATTGATTTCTACAGGAATCTTACTTTTCTAGGCTGTTAATCGATAGTGAATTAAAAGAGAGCAATCAAACACTTATGAGCCCCTTCGTTCTCCCTGGATTGCCTGTTTCCTAGCAAATGCTGAGAATATCAGAGATGTCCTGGTGCGCCAAGAAAAGTCGCTCAATATCTATCCTACTTGCTTTCGTACAAAGTTTATACCAAATGGGAGAACACGTATGACTCTATTCTAAATCAATTTACTCAAGGCAGCGACGAAGGAAGGACGAATCCTGTGGTCGAATACCGAAACATAGTATTCATGATGGCCATTCCCGATCCTGGCGAGTGAAATGGAGAAGTA
>JAOYMO020428951.1:0-22783 GCA_025802455.2 Iodosphaeria phyllophila | reverse complement strand
CCGTTGGCAGCGGTCGGGGGTAAATCCCTGGTATATACGAGTCGACCAATCCATTTGCGTCCGAGACGGCAGCCGTTAATGCCTCTACGCTGAATTGGTCAAGGTCACTGTAGCGCGCTTGCAAGTCCGCTGTGATAATATAGATGCTCACGGGTACACCCCCGTCGAGAATAAACGGCTCTCATCGTTTCGGCGTACCGTCAAACCGTTTAAAACCACTCCGCCAGCGTGATTCCAGCGCTGAAACTCGGCAGCAGCACCGGCGTAGTCACTCGCGTTCAGTTTTCTAAGCAGCGTCGAGCAGTTCAAAGCACCCGCGCCGAGGTTGAACGAGAACGACACCAGCGCGTCGAACTGGCCCTGGCTCAGCGGCACGCGGACCATACGCTCGATGTTCTGTTCAAACGGGGTCAAGTCTCCGGCAAGCAATGCGTCTGCTTGCGCAGACGTAATGCGCTGACCACGGACCACATCTGGACCCGTGTGGCCATAACCTATCGTCAGGACACCAACAGCATCAAGATATGCCACGAGCCGCAGGCCTTCATGGCGCTTGATAAAAGAGATTAATTCAGTAGAAGAACGCATTCATGCTCACAAAAAGGGGATTCCTTCGTGTAGCGAATGCAGTAAAAAGCCCCTCGCTCGGAGGGGCTAAAATCATTTTGGGTGGTTGTTCTCAGATTTTTTCGACAATGCCATCGAGCTCGTCAGCGATGCGCAACAGCAAGCGAATCAGGGCGAAGTACCGGTCGCGGAGCTCATCGTGCTGTGAGCTCATGGCTGGGTGCTGTGCGATGTGCAGATTGTCGAGCGACAAAGCAATCTTGACAACTTGCTGTACCAACTCTGCCGCGTCACTGGGGAAAACAAGTTTTTTCGAGTCCGCGCTGAGCTCTGCAAGCAAAGCGTCTGTGGTGTTGATTGCCCGTTTGGCGACGATTGCTGCGAATACAGCCGGGGGTGTGAGTTGCTCCATGAAGCTCCTTTTTCGTTGTCCTATCTGGTATAGAAACTGACTGGAGCCGGTAACGTTTTTTCAGGAGCTTGAAGACGTGCTAAGCTTTTTCACACTTCATTACGACACATCAAATCACTTATGACACGTCCAGAATTTTTGTATAAATACAGAGAAGATACCCCGCGTTCAGTCGAGGCACTCCTTGCTTGCCAAGCGATGTTTTCTGGGCGAAATGGCTTCAATGACCCCCTTGACGCGAGGCTAAAGCTTCTCGAAGTATCGATAGACGAGCTCGAACGACTCGATTTCGCGAATCGCATATCCCTGCGCCCCGATGTGCGTAACACTAGGCGATACGTGGAGCGACGCGCTTTGACATCAGATGGCCGAAATTTAGTGCAGCAACTTTACCAGCGTACAGAGGAGCTCATCGACTCATACCGCTTTTACTGTTTGGGAGCGAATTCTACGTCGAATCTGATGTGGGCACACTATGCGTCAAGCCACACGGGCTACTGCATCGAATTCAAGTCCGAGTTTGTCGGCGGGGACCAAGTAATCTATGACGACAAACGTCCGGAAATTAGAATTGGTGACTACCTGCTAGACCCGAGCAATCAACAAATTGGAACGGATATCTGGCTTGGGCTTCGGACAAAACGGAAATACTGGGCGTATGAAGAAGAGTACCGCATTCAGCCCTCAAATGAGATGAAGGCTCACTTGGTCAGGGTTAACGCTGACACTGACTCAGCGGAATATCAGCCGGAGTGGGTGGAATCCATCATCTTCGGGTACCGCATGCCGGTGGACCGACGACGCTACATCGTGCAGAACTACAAGCACCCGGTGAAATTTAAACAGGTGGTCTCGGATGGTGAGGGCTTTGCTATAACGGATTTCTGCTAGTCAAAGCCCTGGCGCACGCATACTGCCGCCGGTCGCATCTGCTGCTTTCAACTCAGCGATTGCGGCTTCAGCGGCGGCTACGCGGTCGGCGTCGTCAATTGGCACGAGCTCGCCGTCAACCGCTGGGGCGGCCGGGTCGCCAGTTTGGGTAATGCGCAAACCGTTCGAGCAAGTGATGATGTAGCCGCCTTCGATAAGTTCGTAGTTGTATGTTTTCATTGGATTCTCATCGCTGCGATGATGTCGTAAGTTTTGGGGTCTGCTGCGAAAGTTTGGACTGAAGTGCTGGCTGACTCTCCGAAGCCCAGGTAAAGAAGATTGTTGGAATCTGTTGTGATGCCGCCGTTTGCTGAAGCAAGCCCCTTGCGTTTCCGGACAACGTCCCACGAATCAGGAACTGCGTCGGCGTCAAAAGAGCGAATAGTGTCGTCAGACGAAAGCGCAAATACTAGGCCATTGCAATAAGCCATGGCTAACGCGGTGTTCGGTACATTTGGTGTTGAAACCTCGCTCCAGGCCCCATCTCCAAAAGTCAGAATGAATGCACGTTGAGCACTTGGTGTGACCGCCAAAATTCGATTACCAGGTAAGGCACACGTGGCAAACTGCCTCGGGAGCGGAAGCGCTGGCAAGTCTAACCAGGTATTCGAACTACTGTCGTAAGCTTCGACGTCAGTATTCCCGTACCCCGAGCCAGACATGACCACTAAGCCGTTGTCGAGGACAACCGGCGGCGTGTAGTGATGCCGAGCTCGTGACGAAGCTACTTGAATCGCGGTGTCGGTGTCAGGGTTGTAGAGGTACGAGTTGTTCGAATTTTCGATGATGCTATTGAAGAAGACCAGCCCGCTGCGCAGCAGTGCCGGCGTTATGGGGTACCCCCACCCAAACCCAATAGCCAGTTTTTGAACCCACGTCGACCCGCCATCCGGCAGCACATAATGGCTGTACTGAGCGCCTCCGCCGTTCGAATTAAACGCATGCAGCGCTGTCGGCGTCTTCACAAGCGACGTGCGCCAGCCAGCGATGCCTACGGTCGGGAAGCCGGTCGTTGGCAGCAATTTGTCGCTGTCGTTGCGCGAGTAAATCGTGTTGAGCTTGGAAAAGGTGACGGGAATGTCGGCGTCGGATGCGCACTTGAAGAGATGTACTTCGTTCGTCGCGTCGTCGCTTCCGGAACCTGGTAAATCGGTCTGGCCGTTGGGGTGCGCCATGCTCATACTTGCACCATGTCGACGATTGCGCTGCCGCCGGTTGAGGTTAAGCGCAATGCTGTGTAAGGAGTGAGGCTCTCGTCGCCGCCAGCGGTTGTCAGCGTGCCGTATGTCCGGAACAGCGCTGTACCAGCATTTAGTCGCGCGCGTGATGAGGTAGAAAATTCGACCAGAACGCTAGCGCCGAGGTCAGGATAGACTGACCATGCGAATGAATTCGCATTGAACAGCGGCACTGTCAGCGGCTCGCCGTCGCCGATGGTGGCTTCGAACTCGTAGTTCGCGCCGTTGTAAGTTTTTAGAATTGTGGGGTTGGTCATCAGGTCTCCAGGAAAAAAGGCAAGAGCCGAAGCCCTTGCCTTGTATAGCGATGCTGTGACGGTGGTTAAATGAACTTCGACTTGTTCATTGTCAGACGATTGAACATCGTGTTTGAAGCGCCATTCGGGAGACGTTCAGCAGCAAAGATGTTACGAGCAGCAGCATCTAGTTCTGAACCGAACACGATGACAGTCGGGTCGTTGTTCAGAGGGGCACCGGTGTTGCCACGGAAAGTTTCCATCTGTGCGATGGCTGCTTCTACGTTAGCCTTAGTCAGTTCTGCCTTCGAGCGCAGGGCGTACTGCCACGGGCCGTACGCTACAGCGACGCGAGCACGCACGCCGAACAGGATTTGGTCGGTCATAAATACTGAAGAGTCTGTAGGTGAATCGACAACAGTTAGCGTATAGCCTTCGCCGGTGCGAACGCCGAAAACCAGTGGTTTAATAACCGAGTCGGCTTTCAAGATGTACCAGGCTGGACCGGTCCCTGCGATGTCGTTTGAGTAAGTAGTCGCTAAGCCATTTTCATCAACGCCCGGGTGCGTCGCAGAGAAAAAATTCTCTTTATCGAAGCAGATACCGTTTTTTTTCAGCGCACCATAAACCAACCTATCAGGGTGGATTGCAGCCGCTTCGCCTAGCGCGCTAGCGATTTTTGCTTTGGAGGTCACCAGGCCGTCGTTGACTTCAGAAACCGTGATGCCGTTAGTACTTTCGAACGTAATGCCCTGCGTGCTGTAGCCGTACTCGGTGATATCGTTGATTTGTCGCGCACCGAGGAACTCGCGTAAGTCATAAGCTTGTCCCAGCCAGCCAAGCACCAGGCCTGCCGCTTCAAATGGAACATCCATAGCGATATTGGGCCATTGCGGCTTGATAGTGCTGTAAGCGCCCGCGTATGCATCGCTCAGCGTTTTGTTAATTGCTGCTAAATCAACTGAAGTTTTTAACATTCTGTAAGTCCGTGTAGATTAGTTAGATTGAAGTGAATTTGCGAAGTCGGCTTCGCTCATACCGCGCAAAAACGCTTGACGCTTCTGTTGTTCAGTGAGCGTCTTAGTGTGTGTAGATACTTGAGTGTTGAAATCAGCGGGCTTCGTGCTCACCACCGGCGCTGACGCATCGATGAACGCTTTCAGGCCAGCCAAGTCTTTTTCACCGAACGATTTCGCATGAGCCAATTGCGCTGGGGTCAGTTTCCCCGCGACTTTCGCTGCTTCAAGAATTGAGTTCAGTTCAGCGTCTGCAGTCTTTTTCCGCATTGCTTGCAGAGCAGTCTCAGCATCAGTCGCGCGCTTGCTCATGACTTCAAAATCGGCTTTGGCGATATAGCCGCCGGTCGTGATTTGCGTGCGAGCGTTCAAGGACTGGACGATTTCCGCTGGGGTGGTAGCGTCGGGTGCGAAGCCGGCAGCGACAGCGGCGCTGTCGATAGCGTTGGCTTTATCTGCCATGGTTTTGATTGATTGAAGCGCTGCCAGTGCGGCGTCTTCCGCAACGCCGGCCGACAGGCCTAGGGCTGATAACAGTTTTTCTAACATTGGATTTTGCTCCGAAGATTGGTCATTCTTCGTATAGCCATCGTCCCTGCTGTTGAGCATCACCAGGTGCAGGTTCGGTCGGTTCGTCAGCCCGCCGCCGATAATTTCCAGAATTTGGTTGTTTGACGTATCAACGCTGAAGACCGGACTGAAGCCGCGATACGCTTTGTCTGCAATGTGTGTGGCGGCGTCTTCGGTCCACTCGACGTTCGCCCAGGTGCCGGTGGCTGGGTCATAATCGATTGTGTTTATCCAGCCCGATGCGGGTACTGGGCCGGATTTTTCGGCGGCCGTCTCAGACTGATGGTCGTAGTCCAGCGCAATGGGCATGCCATTCGCTGTGAACGCCGTCGATAGCAGGTCGAAGTCGTAAGTGAATGGACCACGACCATCGCGACCGGCGAAGCCTGAGGGGGGCAGGATGTTGATGCGCGTTGGGACGATGCCATTGTCGAGCGTGAGCTCGGACGAAAGCATAGACTGCGCTGATTTTGAAGTGGGCATCTACAGAGGGCATTGAGTGATAATGCTCTGTATAGCGATGACATGAGGGAGTTATGAGTACGACACTACTTTTAGAATATGCGGAACTTTCACGTGATTTTGATTTTCCTGAGGACCTAGAAATCGCGCTGGAAAATGACTACGTAATAAATAAGCAATACTACTCCATTGACATACTGCAGTGTGTCCGAGCGCTGCAAATGCTCGGACCGACGACGCCTGCTGAAGTCGTCGCCAGCGTCAAAAACTGGTATGAAATTAAATCTAGGCCTTCAACGCCTTGAGGGGTTTATACGATTTTTGGGCAGTCAGCATTGCATCGACAAAAGCCACGTGCGCTTTAACGAAGCGCTGCTGGGCATCGTTACTGTGCCAGTTGATGTTTTCGGTCTCAATTGCGATGAAGGACATCAGACGCGCTGTCGCCAGCGCGATGCGGGGAAGCCCGTCGACTTCCAAGCTCCACCCTCGTGGCGTGAAGTGCACGAAGTCATTCCGGAGCGCGTTTAAACGCTTTATGTCGCCGCCTTCAGCCCCCGCAGGAACGAAGCGCTGGTTGCCGCCCAGGCAGCCTAACTCCTTGTGTTTTACCTTCTCGTAAAGTTTGAGATAGTTGTCCAGCATATCCGGCGGTGGAATCTCATCGGCTTCATGCGCTGCATGCCAGGCCGCTACGCTAGCATCGCTGAGCGCAAGAAGCCCGTTGCCGTGCCTGAGCGACAGCACCATGATGCCTTGAGCGGCGCTGTGCAACGCGATAATCACCCATCGCCAAGCGTGCAAGTTCTCTACCACCCTTAGTGCGAACTCTGCTGCGACGCTCATCGCTTCAGCGGCATCAACTTCTTCGTCTGTTCTCAGATACATGCTTTTGCTTTCAACGTGAACACTCGAAAGAACATCTATTTGTTAAGAAAATTGGCGAAGAATTCGAGGTCGGTGGGGTCGAGGTCAATGTCCTTGAGCAATTGGCGTATCTGTTCGGGCGCGCGCTCGGGGTGGCGAGCATAGAACCACATTTGAAGCGCAAGGCCTTCAGGCAGTTGGCGTTTAGTGACCGCAAAATGGTAGTGAACTGCCGAGACCATCATGTAAGCCGCTAGGTCCGCCCTAAAACGTACCGTCTCATCTGGGTCGCCCTCGTGCGCATGCTTGAAAAAATTCTGCGGTTTGCGCATTGCATCAATGACTTCTTTTTTTACCCCTAACTCGACTAAGAGGGTGGAGTCCTCCATTTCGCGCGGAATGGACTTTTTCTTGCAGATATCACTAATTATCTGGTACGCAGCCGAGGCTATTGTGTGGACAGACACCGCGTCTGCGCGGTTGAAGAACATGCGAATTGCTTGAGCAAGTTGGCGCTCGGCCGCTTCGATTTTCGTAATCGTTATGAAGTCTGAAGTCATGTTCGCGCTAGTTTCCAGTGGTCCATGCATTTTACCTGCTGAAAAGCAGGTAGGAGCGAAAAAGGGAGCTTGCGCTCCCCTGTTTTGGATACTGACCAATGGTCAGACATATTTGCGATACAAGTCCGACTCGAAGTCGCGAGCGAACCAGTAAGGGGCTTCCCATCCCGTGCGCTGGTCTTGATAATACACATGCCCGGTGCTGTCGTAGCAGCGATGACTAATTGAGATGTTGTTATTATTCGCGGGGTCGTAGAAGATTTCGACGTCTTCGAAACCCGCTTCTTTCAGTGCTTCGTTGACTTCATCGATAGTACAGTCTTCATCGTAAGTGCATAAAATTTGGTCATTTTGTTCTCTTTTAAAGTTGTTGGTTGGGGTGCTGAATCGTGTTCAGTAACTAGTACAGTCACCGCGTTTTAAACGTTTCGATGTTTTTTGCAAAAAGAGTGGAATTTTTTCGGCTCAAGCTTCATCTGTTGTCAAATTGCGAACAACTGTCACGTCAGCAGCACTGACATTGAAGCTCTCCAAAAAACCAATCTTTTTGAGTTGTTCGAGCGCGTCTTTCGTCATGCGCTTGAATTCTTTGAGCTCAGCGCCGGAACCGCTGAGGGCTTGAAGGTCAGTGAGCTTCATTGCGAACGGCTCACGGTGCGTTGAGTAGAATTTCAGCAACCACGACGCCAGCGCTGCGCCTCGCGTCAGTTGCTCGAGGTGGCTCTTTAACACGCGTGTGTAGCGGTTTTTCGAGCAAAGCCCACGAATTTCTTGCGGCAGATAGACAACCCAAACGCCTTTTTTCACCTCTTCGTATTTTTCAATCAGCGAGAAGCCCGTCTTCGTCATCATGACTTGACCGTTCGGACCGACAGACTTGTTCACATTGATTTCAACTGCTGATGCTTTCATGCGAAGCAGACTGTTTTCAAGACGTTTGACAGCAGCGTTTGATGTGCCGAAGCCCACTTCGTTTGCGAATGCGCGGAGCTTGATGACAGCGACGCCTGGAGTAGCTTGCTCAGCGTGCAGCAGCGACATGAACACGTCGCAGTCGTCTTGGCGCAAGTCCAGTCCGGTGTATTTGATGTAGCCGCCGCGACTTGCTTGGAGTACGTAGCGATAGCCCTCGCGGTACTCGCGCTTTGCGCTCGCTGGTGCGACGCCAAATAGGCCGCAGCGAAGGAGTTCGTTAGGGCTTACAAGTGCGCCATCACCGTTGCTCGGAATGAGCGAATCAGTAGCTATGAGTGCCGCTGCTGTCGCTGCGGCTTCAAGAGTGAGCTTGCGATTCTTTGCGCACAAGTAATTCATGAGTTCTGTCGCGCGCTCGTTGAAGTTGTTGAAGTCGATTTGCTTTGTTACTGCTGTCATGATGTGCTCCGTTTGTTTGTGTGTATGTATTTCGTATAGGTACAAACTTGAAAGCACTGAAAAAATAAGGGGAAACGCAGGTTGCCTAGAAAATAGGCAATTTTGAGGGGTGATAGCGGGGCCGCGCGGACTTGACCGAAGTTGCTAATCCGGCCACACTGGCGGTCTGATTTCGGAGAACAACATGACAGAACAACTAGCGTTCACTTTGATTGCAGCAGCCGTAGGCTTCGTGTCCGCAGTGCTGTTCTGCGTCGGGAACGTTTCAAACAGCCCCGAGAAGATTCTCGACCAGGCGACGCCGAGGTGGGATTTTAGTGAACCGGTGGCAAGCGCACTTTCTCAGCAACGAGCCCAGTACATCGTCGGAGCGCTGCTGCTGCTTAGTTCGTTTGCGCTGCAGATAGCCGCCGCTCTCGCCTCATCAAATCCCGCCGGCTGGCTTCCAGTCGCTTTACAGACCTGGCTGAGCCTGGTGCTCGCTACTTTACTTCCGGCCGGAATCATCGCTTGGGCAGGTTCGAAATTCATCCATCAGACAGCCATGCGGAGGGTTCTGGCGCTAGCCGAAGCGCAGATGCGCGAAGACGAAGCAGAAGAAGAACGCAAAAGGAACCTGAGGGCTGGCGTATGAGCGTTGACGATACAAAATCGTGTTACATGTGCGACCAGCCGATGACTTCACGAGAGCATGTGCCGCCTAAGTGCATTTTTCCGGAGCAAAAAGATTCGGGCGGCGTGGACTACCGGAAGCACATGATAATGGTCCCGTCATGTGACCTGCATAACTCAGCGAAGAGCAGAGAAGATGAGTTTTTCCTCATGTACATGGCAGCAAATGCTTTCGCTAACGACGTAGGCGCTTTGCACCAAGGCACGAAGCTATCGCGGATACTTGAGCGGAGTCCGCACGTCTACGCGATGATGATGTCTACTGCAACGCCAGCGTTTGCGAAAGACGCGGACGGAAATCTGCAAGAGACATGCGTGTTTCATATTGATGACAAGCGATTTCTGGAGCAATTCGACCACATCGCACGTGGTATATATTTCCACCACTTCCAGACAAAGGCTCCGGTGAAGGTCACTGTGCTTCCGTTCAAGGGACTCGCAGCAGCAAATGCCGAAGCAAATACTTTCATTGCGACGACCAGGAACACCTTGGCGGGCGTTTTTGACAACTCAGACCGTTACGGTGCTAACGCCGATGTCTTCTACTATCAAGTAGCTCAGGGTCCGTCAGGAACCTTGGTACTAGCTACGTTCTTCGAGAACGTGCAAGTCCTTTTTGTCTATTCGAAGTCAGCGGTGTGAGTCGATGCGGCTGGCGTGAAAAACGTCACCGACCCACCAAATCTCGTCACCCACCCACCGGAATCGCGTCACCCACCCACCGGGGGCTGAGGAATAGCGTTATTTCTTATGGGGAAATGCAGGTGTGGGGCACTAACCTTTTAACCCTTTCACCTTTTCTCAAACCCTTTTGAGCTCTGTATAAAAGCGGTGGCTGTTGCTGGAGTGTGGCTAGATGACAGTCTCAAATATTTATTTTTTTGAAGAGTAGCGTCGAGCGAACATAAGGACGAGACTTAGCTCTGAAAAAGGCGTCAGCCGACTGGTCAATATTTTTTAAAGTGCGCATGATGAGAGTCTAAAAAAGAAGAATGCATGAGACTGCTAACTAGACACAGTTCTCATGCAAACTCTCATCCAAAAATCGATGTACCAGGCGGCTGACGCCGCTTTTGTTCAAGTTCCCGAGCTCGTAGGCGAGTCCGACGTACTCGAAGAAGCCCGGGTCAATAGCTTCGCTCCCGGCTTAGGGTCCGGCAAGCCAAGTCTATCGCGGACCACAGAGGCTTCGATTTCCATCCCTAGGTTCACCATTTTTTCGATTGCGTTGGCAAACGACTCAGCATCGACGGGGTCTTCGATGTGAAACCTCAGCCCCGGCACCTGCACTTCATGCCCAAAGTTCCAGCGCACGATAGCACCGAGGTAGTCCCTACGCAGCGTTGCTACAAGCGACTGAGCATCAGCAACGACGATGGATTCCATCACTGCCAAGTGCGCCTTTGCAAGCGCAAGCGAGCCACCGTTGCCGTCCGAACTCTTCGTCTGCCCAAGGATAAGCTTCGCCTTCAGTTCACCCAGGTACCTCGACAATTTCTCGAAGAAATCAGCATTTCCTGAGCTCGCAGCGTTCAGCAGTTCCACCTCCATATTTTTCGGCAGTACAGCATACGCATCGCTGCCGAGCATCGACATAGCAGCCTTTAGTCCCAAAACTTCTTCCTTTGCCGCACCCGGCGCAAACCTCCCCAGCCGAAACGGCTTGCCGTGCGTGTTAGCCGCTGACACCCAGTCCTTCAAATTTATCGTACTGAGCATGTACAGCCAACATGCGATGAATCCCAACCCGTTGCGAACAATAAACCCTGTTTTCAACGCCGGTTTGTGAACAATGTACTTGCCGACTTCAAGGGGCGTCCCAGACATCTGGTCAGCAGCGTCTTTCAGCAAAATCGTCTGCCCGTCGTCGCGGCTAACGCGGAAAAAATGGATTGGACGGCTGATGACTTCCGCAGGCATCCAGTACTTTCCTGAGGTATTCACGACCATTTCTTGAACGCTGAAGCTCTTTGAAATCGCATCGAGCATGTGAAATAGCATGTCCGGCACGAAGTCGAGAGCCAAGGCCTGGCGGCACACGTCCGCGACTTCTTGCGACAGCGCGTCGTCACCCGTCGCTTCGACAATAAGCCGCTTGCCCGTGAGCGTGCGTTTGCGTGTGTCAAGCAGCGACCGGAGCTCAGGGTCTGCTTCTTCAATGTACTCGAACAGCGCCCATGCTTCTTCGGGGAATCCATTGCGCGCGGAGTCGAGCATTGACACCATTTTTGAAGGCGTCATGTTCCCCGGCGAGTGCGGCCAATACGTGGGCCGCGTGGTACCTACGAACCCAGTCGGAGTCGCTAGCTCGTTTTGAAGTTGGGATTTCGTCGCAATAGGCGCAGTGATTTTGTGCCAGAGGCCTGATAAAAAGTTGTTTTTGTTAGTGTTGGACATTTTCTAGAGCTCGAAATTGATATCGAGTCTAGCTACGCGTCGAACTGCCAAAATCAGGGTTGATAATTTGTGGGGTTCGCGGGGGAGTTGGACGCTTAGAACTCAAGTGTTTAAGCAAATGCTTGAGCAATTCTTGGTCTTTGAACGAACTAAAATCCACAGCGCCGACAAAAGTAAATTCTGAGCTCATGTAGCGAACGGCATCACCAGAGTGTTCGAGAGAGTTCATCTTCTCGTACGATGCCGTAGAGATAAGATGTTCTCGGTACGATAGCGCGGGGTGTTCGGTAATCTGTAAGGTACTTACTTCGCCGCTGGCGATGGGAGGCATTGTAAGTAGCTTCCAGATTATTGATAAAAATGTGTTTTTTGTAGGGTTAAACATTTGCTCGAAGTAGAGATTGATTACTAGTCTAGCTACGAGTAGATGTCTAACAATGAGAACCCCGGGTCGTTGTCGCTGAACGAGTAGATGCCGCCCGCATACTTGAGCAAGTGCGCAGTCGCGTTCGCATAGTCGTCTCGGCCAGAGTCCGCGCGCGCGCTCGACATTTCTTCAATATATTCCGACAAATTATCGTGCGATTGAGGCAGTAGCAGCCGCCCGCTTTCAATGAGCGGCGTGACTGGCAGCCAACGGTCTAGCCGTGATGCAGTTGCTTTCGTCGGAATCAGCGCGAGCCCAGTCTCTCGCCCTAAATCTTGCAGCAGCGACTGTCCTGAAGCCTTGTCTTCAATGCAGACTGTATAGCAGTTAAACCGCCGCGCGCGCTCAACGACCTCGCGCTTCAAGTCGGGGTACTCGAGATGCTTTGCGAACAAATCGATGACGTACGCACCCCTGCGCGTGATTGCTACTGTCACGCACGCGCTGCGGGAGTTTGAGATGTTTGTTTTGAAGCCAGTGTCCCAACTTTGCACGATTTGAAGAATTTCTGGAATGGTCCCTGGTGCGTACGTTTTCCACCAATTTCGGCGGAAAATCTCGCCTTCAAAGGAAATATCCCAGTCGCCAAGCAACAGCGCACGTACCAGCCACGACGGGCCTGAACCTTTTATGCGTTGAACATAACTCGGGTCAGACATCAAAAAAGGATTGTCTGTCAGACGGCTTGGTATATACACACGCTGAGCACCGGTGACGGGGTCCGTAAATGGCACATACGGCACGCGGCCCTTCACATAGCGCTCGTGCAGCCACTGGTGCCCGTTACCGCCCGGATTCGCAGTTAAAATCAGTTGTTTCCGCACGCCTCGCACGGGCGAGCGCATACGCGAAAGCAGATAGTCGATGGGGAATGGGGTTTTGAACGAACCGGCTTCGTCTACGCCTACAAAAGTGAATTCAAGCCCTTGGTAACGCGTCGCATCGTTATCGTTTTCGAGATAGTTCAGCAGCAGCGTCGCGCCGTTCGGGAAGGTCCACATTCTTTTTGACGATTTATACGTCGCGCCCAGAAGCGGAAAAAGAAAACTCGCACGTTTGATAATGTCTTTTAGCTCGGGAAGCGTGCGGCGCACAATCAGTCCCTCCGCTGCTTTGCCGTACATCTGTGCATGCTGAACCCATGCTGCGAGCAGCAAGTCAGTCTTGCCACCGCCCACAGAGCCGCCGAATAGCATGTCGTCAACGGGACAGTTGAGAGCAAGAGCTTGTTTGGGTAGTGGCTTCCAAAGAACCTTATTTGTCGCGAGCATTCGGAAGTCCAGACACCAGCGCGTCAGCAGCGCTTTCTTCGTTTTCTGCGAGTTGCTTCGCTTCTGCAGACCATTCGTCGACTGTTAGAGCGCGCATCGGCATTGCAAATACGCCTATGCCGAGCATTTCGCCGGTGACCTCTGATTTTGTCGGAGCGTCCATACCGAACAACTTCGCGCGGCGCTCCATTATTTTGAGGACCGACTGAACTGCCTGGGCGTTGCCGGTGTACGCATCGCGCAGTAGGCCTTGTTCCATCCTGTCGAGTTTTCGAGCGTCAGCAGCAGCACGGTGACGTGCAATCTCACGCGTTTCTTCCTCAAGTGTCGCCATCCCTCGGTCGTAAGCCTTCGTTGCGCCTTGGCGCGATATGCCAAGGGCTTGCCCGATTTCTTCAAAGCCCATACCTTCATCACGCAGACGCACGGCGTCAAACGAACGCGTTGCAGCAGTCGTGTTTTTGAGGGTGCGCGTGGACTTAGCCATCTGTCACTTCACTGAATGCAAAAGCAAATACCCGAGCGCCGGCAAGCCCACAAACTGAATCGCGGCACAGATGCCGACTGCTTTGTAGACAAAAGACTTATTGCTCTCAGTGTCTTTGCGAACATCAGCGTTTTGAGCGCAAGACAGTTCGACAGCGCGCACGCGGGGCTCAAGGTCGTCGACGCGTTTGAGGCGTTCTTCGATTGCCGCGAGTTTTTCAATGGCTTGTGTCATTCGGTCCATCGTTTGGCGCATCACGCGGACCTCGACCTGCAGAGCGGCGATTTCGTGAGTGGTTTCGCTCATCGTGCGTAGCCCTCCAAGACTTGTTCCAGCGCGCGTGAGTACGCGGCGCAGATACGTAAGCTCTCTGCATAAGCGCGAATGACCGTTTCGGGTTGTGCGCCAGAGCGCAGGTCTTCAATCGGTAGACCAGGTTTTTGCGGCAGCACTGGGGCTAGGCACACCGCTGGAATCACCACTGATTGAACGAGCGGAGCGCTGGCCGGCGTGGTCGCGCAGCCGGCGGTGGCTAGAGCAGCAGCCAAAATTGCGCTCAAAAGAATTGCTTTCATTTAGTGCTCCAGTCCGAGGTAAGGCCGGGAGCAACAGATACGGCCCAAGCGGCGGCAGGCTCACAACCTGCGGGTGTGGCTGGGAGGGGCTTAGAAAGGGCCGTGCGCAGCGTTTGAGCGGCCGTGGCTTGCGATGCACGGGCGCGAGCGCTCGAAGCCTGGGAGGCTTGTTTTAGGGCTTCTGTCGACGCATTACATGCGAGCGCTCCGGCCTGAGAGGCTTGAAGTTGCGCAGCAACACTGGTAAATCGGGTTTCTGCTTCTCGCAGTTGCGTTGTTTTGTGCGAGACGTCCACGCAAGCAAGTGTCAGCGCGAGCCCCAGCAGCAGTGCGAGCGAAGCGAGGGATTTATCGACCAGGTTAAACATCGCTGCCGCCTCCGCGATGCTGGCCAAGTGGACCAGTCGTTTGGGAGCGCGCCCACGCGACAGCGACAGACACAGCGACCGAAAGCGCGATATAGCCAGCGTTTCCAAGGGTTTCCTTGAGCTCGGGCAGTAGGGTTTCGAGCGTCGCTAGGCCTGTCACGAGCAGCGGTGCGGCTGCGGCGACACGGATGGTGCGCGAGCGCATGAACCAGAATTTTGAGTGTTTTGGGATTTTTAGAGTGCTCACAGCGACGCTCCAGTTGTACATAGAGCGTGTAGCGAACAGGGGCCGCAACCGGCTTTGGCGCAACCGAAGTATCAAAAAAACAATTTACAGAAAGCTCTTTGTTACAACTTCCCGTCGACTGACTCTTTACGAATTACTTTTGAGCAATGTATGATGTAAAAACACAACAGCGAAGAGAGAGATTGATGAGCAAGACGAGCAGCAACGTAGTTTCTATGAGCGATGAGCGCTTCATACGCGACCTGAAAAAAGGCGCTTGGGACGGTCACGACTTCAATGTCGACTACGCTGACGTCACTCGCACAGTCACCAACAACCAGCCGGCGCTGACCGACCCTATTTCCCTCGGCCCGACGGCAGCCAAAACCATCGCGACCCTCTTTGCCGATTTCGGTCTCCCCGAAGAGCCCACAACCCTGGGCGAACTGACGCGCAATATCGTCTACTGCAAACAACTGTTCTTGTTCGCGCAAGATTATGAGAACGAAAGTTGCATTCCTGGCATCAAGGAAATGGCCGACGAATGGTGGCCAGGCTGGGGTGAGCGAGCAGTAGCACTCGCTCGAGGTGATATAGAACAACTGAAAGCGCTGCACGACGCAGCAGGCACGTTTGCGTTCAACGCTTCGCGCTTAAACAACAACCCTTACCGCACGAAAGATGTGAGCGAAATCTAATGGAAAATAACGTAATTAACCTCGCGGACCACCGTCCAAAAAAAGACCCTCTGAAAACGATTTTCGAGGACCAAGAAATACCATCATTCCTCGCCGAATCGTTTGCGAAAGCTCAAGCAGCCGAAGAGCTACTCTTGAACGAGCATAACTATCTCGCTTCTATTGCGCATTCGTTCAAGCCCTGCGCCACGCCGGCGCTTGAGAACCCCCTCCTAATTCCGCTTTTTGACATTGCTTTCAACACAAAAAAGCTACGTGACGTCTTCTACCCGCCGCGAAAAATGCTCGCCGCGCGCGACTATGACGCTATGGACAGGAAGCTCGGAATCACGTTCTACATCGACTACTCGAACCCCTTCGACATCTACATCAATTTCAACAAGCACGGCGTCGAGCGAATTCGTAAAGCGTATGCAAAAAAAGGGCTTAATTGGATTGACTGCATCGTTGCCTCTGCTGTAGAGCTTCAAGTTGACGACAAGCCGCCGGCTTTCGGATTAAAAAATGGCAATAGAGCAATGCTGCAAATTGCGAGTGCAAACTGATTTCCGACACACTAAGTAACAAAAAGGCCCCGATTGGAGCCTTTTTGTTATGGATACGCTATCGCTGCATTGCCGACAAACTGTACGTGCCACGAAAATATCTGCTTTTCAGTGACCTCCCGCGCGCCGTCTTCGCCATACAAAATACTCTCAGCGAGGTCTTTGAACTGCTCAATCGTGAGCTCTTTCGCATTCGAGTAAAAGTTCTCTTTCTCGATGATTGCAAACAACGTGTTTTCCAGACGCTGAGTAACGATTTTTTGTGCTTTTTTAGTAAGTTCCATTTTTGTCTCCAGTTTTTTATGTTAGAAATACGGAATTAAGATTTCAAATGCTGATTCATCTGACACGAATGACTGTAGCTCAGTCGTACCTCGAGCAGATTTATTGCGAGCGGGCATAGTCAATCTTAAGTGAGGTGCGAATAAGGGTGGCATCGGTCGAACCGATGCATGAGAGAGTCCTTTATCCGCCGGTGCGAACAATTCGTTTTCAATTTTTTGCGCTATCGTGCTGCGTGAGGTATTTGTAAGGTTCATTTTTGTCTCCAGTGTTGGTGGTTAAGCGGTGAATTCGGGTTGTTTTTCAGGTAAGTTCGCGTGGTCGATGGCCGGGGCCTTGGCGGCGTAGCAAGGGGCCGGTAGGTAAGCGCGGAAGTCCCATGATTCAACGGCATCAGCAGTGATGACGTAAGCATCTGCAATATCGTCGCGCACCAGATGAACGACGAAGTAATGAGTAGGTTTCTTCTTCACGTGAGCAGCACCGTTAATGAAGATAGTAGTAGCTCCGACGTCAGTGGTTTTGCTGTCGATAGACAGGCCCTGGTAAATCGCATCAACCCCGGCGTCGGGCTTGTGAGCGACCAGAGGCGCAATTTCTGACGAAGAAGGCATGAGGTCTGCAAGAACGAGTTCGCCAAGCGCGCCAAGAGTATGCATCCGTACGTTTCGGGCGAGTGTGCCAGCCGCAGTGCGATTAGACACGTCAGTGCGGTCGTATCGGGGCCCAACAATATTGCGGCGTCCTGCAATGCCTTGGCGTGCGCGAGCCACGCTTTCAGCGATTGACCAGAGTGCGGAATCGATTCTGAAGCTCGCTACGTAAGCCAAACCGTCAGCGGTATCGACAGATTTAATTTTTTCGACGAAAGCAGCGGCGACTTTCGGACCCTTTTTGTTGCAGAATTTGCGTTGAAACATGACTCATACTTCTTTTCCCGGTATGTTTTATAGCCCCGGCTGGGCTCCTCCTTTTTAAATAAATACATACCTATTTCGACGTTCAGCGGTAGTCGATACACCAATATTTGTGAATGAATTTCTACTCATCCATATTTCGTATAGGTAAAACTTTTATTTCGTTAAAAAATATAGGTTTTCGAGAGCCTCAAAAACACACTCAGAAAAACATCTATTTCATAGTCTATTGACAACCCTTCCAGCAATGGTATTCTTGCTCTATGAAAATATCAGCGAAAGAAGAACTGGCAATGATAATGAATCTCAGTGATGAGATTTCATTCAATCTCGACGAGAAAAACGCGGCTAGATTAGTCAGCGCAACATACATGGTCCAAACCGCACAAACATTTGACGGGATTTATTGGCGTATTGCTAATATAGATGGCGATATTATCGTTATGTATCGCAACTACTTTGATGACAATGTCGACATCGTCGATAGAGAGTTTGTCGAAAAAGATATGGCCTTGAATTTTAATCACTATCCTGCGGACCAAATTCGCGTGGAAAGGACTCTACATTGATTATATTTTTGCTGTTTATTGCACAAATTTTGACTGCTAGTGCATTGTCGGCGGCTGCGCTTGGGTTCGCAGAGTCTTGGGTCGCCTCGAGTGCCCTGGTTGCGCTTGCCTGCCTGGTATATCGCCTTTTGCGGCGCGAGCCGCTTGGCTTGCCAGGTTTTAACTTGTCGTTCTCGCAGCAGTACTACGATTGCGACGATGAAGAGCGCCGCCGGTATTATGGTATTAATCCAAGTACTGGCCTGGCAATGTACAACCCAAGTACGGATATCGGCGGCAATGGGTTCGGCTCTGACAATCACATTCGACACGACTAATAAAAAAGGACTTCTTTCGAAGTCCTTTATCGTTTCTATCACACAGCAATCGCAGTCTGTTCTGCAAACCATCCGCGCTTCGCAAAGCTCACGGCATTTGCCAGTTTTTGGTAGATTTCATCCCAAACCTGCGCACTCAACGGCCGGACATTAGAGTTAGCGAACCACGAAGACTCATCAAAAACCAATTTAGCGATTTTCTCATCGACTTTATCTTTGATAACGCCGTCTTTGCGTAGCTCAAACATAATACCGAACGCAGACGAAACCGCGCACTCATCAGCGAAAAAGTCCTTCGAAGCACGATGACGGCTCTTACGAGCACAAGCATCGAGCTCAGCAGCAGTACGTTTTGCAAATTCTTTGAAATCAATAGAAGCGTTCATTTTAGTATCCGTTTTTTAGTTATGAGCCACTGTGAATCAGATGCTCTTATAACGTATAGAGAACGTGTACGAAAAACGAACGCTTTTATTTAGACTGTTTTATTCTGTGATAGGCGTAATTTATATGAGGAGCAAATAAATAGATTATTCGTCATTGGGGTCGTCAACAGCGAGTGCAAAGTTTGACGGGTCGATACCACTGCGTTCGAGCAAATCTTTGTTTTCAGCGCTCAGCGGCAGTTGGCCCGACACCTGGCGAATGAAGTTGACTACACGGTCTGCGTCAGCACGCAACTTCTGAATTTCGGAAATCGCATAATTTGCAGAAAGTTGCATTTCTGTATGAACGTTGCCTTTTGCATCAGTAATCCATTTGTGACAGAGCAACGCTCCGCAAGCTTTAAGGTCGCCGCCCATAACTAAGTAGACCGCTGAATTGAATGTACGGCGTAAGTCGTGTGGTTTGATAACTGAATCGTAGCCGAGGCCTGCGCCGCACCGAGCCACTGCTTCACGTGCGCTGGTCCGGTGTGGTGCAATTTCGTCGAAGATGCCCAGTTCGGCGAGTTCCGCTTGTTCGGCTGTGCTCAACACTTTTGTCTTATTTCCGCTGTTGCGAGCGGGGAAGACATACTCAGAGGGTGTGCCTGTTGACGCTTCCTTGGCTTTACGTGCAGTGAGAATTTCGACCGCGTAAGAACTTAGCGGGACTTTGCCCGAAAAGCTTTTCCAGCCTTCGACGCCAACCGGGACGGTGTAATAACCGTCTTCTAGATTCAAGCAGTCCCAGCGCATGCTCAAGAGCGCACGATGCCGGAACCCGGTAATAAGAAAGAGCATGACGATGTCGCGTGAGTGACGCACGTGTAACTCAGCGATGTTCTCAACGAATTTGCGAATGTCGAGCGTGAGCACTTTAGTACTACGCGATTCCGGTTTGTTCAGGAACTGCTGCATGCGGACTTTGACCAGCGGATTGAGTTCTAAATAATCATGGCCGATGAGGTGCGAATAGATGCCGGACAGCAGCGCTTGGCAACTAAGCGCGTGTGACGGGCTCTTGTCATGCAAAGGGCGCAGTACTTCAGACCAGAAGCCGGCTTTCGTATCTTTCAAAATGCGGCCGGCGTAGGGCTTGAGATAGCGATTGTAGTCCGACAGGTACGCTTTCTTCGTCGCCTGGCCTAACGGTTTACCTTTGACCCGGCGTTCGTCGAGGTAAAGCCTGAACCCCGCGTCGAGAGTGTGCCCGATTTCCGCTTTGAGCTCATCTTCAGTCATTGCCGCACGACGTTTAATTTCCTTTGCTTTGACGCGTGCCAAGTCATAGTTCGTGCTGGCTTTGCCATCGACGAGCGTGACTTCGAAATCCATAACTTTAGGCGGAACTTCTTTGCCGCCATTGCTTTTGCTACGCACGCGAATAGTCCACACTGCTTTGCCCTTCGGACTCACTTCCAGCGCAAACCCGGTTTCGGCGGCGTCGAGGTATACGCCTGGTTCTTTTGCGTACTGACGGATTTTTGGTACTGAAGCGAACGAGACTTTAATTGATGCCATGAACGGGGCTTTCTGTGGGAAAATGGTTTCCCGCAATTTTCCCACAAATTTTCAACACCCGTGGACTTTCCCGCAGAAAAATGTATAAAACCTTAGCCTTTTTGGAGTAGCGGAAAATGATGTATAAAAATTTATACCTTACAAATCAATGACTTAATAAATATTTATACCGACTCACCGTAGACACACAGAACTTAAAATCTGCCGCCGCAAGGCGTGCCGGTTCGATTCCGGCTCGGAGCACCAGCCACCAATTTAGTACTACTGCACAGAACGCCATAAATCCTTGTAAATCAGGGGTTTATGGCGTTTTTGTTTGTGGGAAATCAAGTGTGGAAGGGCGCTTCCGGCCTATTATTCCTGCTACGATTTACACAAAATTTACACACGTTTTACACAACTCGACAGTTATGGCGAGCTTCACCAGAACGGCCAAGGGCTGGCGCGCAGCGGTTGCGGTCCGCGGCACGCGGGACACCAAAACGTTTGCGACCAAGGCGGAGGCGGTCGCTTGGGCGGCCGCGCGCGAAACCCAGATCCGTCAGGGCGAGAGCGCGCCGACGGATACGCTCAAAACGCTGGACGAGGCCTTTCACCGCTACCTGAAGGAAGTCTCCGTCCACAAGCGCGGGCATCGCATGGAAGGGCACCGGCTGGCGGCCATCGCCGACCATGTGGTCGGCGGCCGGCGGCTTGGCAACCTGCCTTTGAGCGAAGTGAATTCCGACGTGCTTGGCCAGTGGCGGGATCTGCGATTGCGCGGCACATTCGCCGCCAACTTCTCCGACAAGGTCAAAGGCGCTTCCGTGATCCGCGAGCTCAATCTGCTGTCGCACGTGTTCACGACCGCGCGGCGCGAGTGGAAGTGGATCGTAAAGAGTCCGACCACGGATGTGCGCCGGCCCAAAGGCTCGGCGCCGCGCGACCGCCGTATCAGCGAGGACGAGATTGACCGCCTTTGCGTGGCATTGGGCTTTGACGAAAGCCCCGTTACGACAAGGAGTGGCGTGGTCGCGGCGGCGTTCCTGTTCGCGATCGAGACGGCGATGCGCGCCGGCGAGATTTGCGGCTTGCGTCGCAACGACATCAAAGGCCGTGTGGCCCATCTACCCCGCACCAAGAACGGCACCAAACGCGATGTGCCCTTGTCCACGCGGGCGCTGGAGTTGATCGCGCTGATGCCGGCTGGAGACGCGGTGTTCGACATCACCACTGCGAGCCTGGATGCCTTGTTCCGCAAGGCGAAGGCGCGCTGCCAGATCGACGACCTGAAATTCCACGACACGCGCCATGAGGCGATTACGCGCCTTGCGAAGAAGCTCAATGTGCTGGAGCTGGCGAGAGTGGTGGGGCATCGTAATTTGAATGAGCTGCAAACCTATTACAACGAGACGGCCGAGGAACTTTCCAAAAAACTGCAGTGAGGTTAAGGGCGAAGATCTGTGCCAGCGGGAGATGATTTTTCAATCTTCTTGGGCAAGGACATCCTCTGCTTTTTGGTCGCGGACTTGGTTTGAACGATTCAGGTTACGCGGCAAAAGCGTCTGCCTTCCGAAGTTCGCGCCCTGATTCAGGTGAATTCGCGCAAGGACGTGAGATCAGGAGGGGAGCGGAAGGCTATTCTTTGGATGCTTCTGGCATTCTTGATGACCTGGCCTCTCTTGCAGCATCGCCCGGATATACGTTCATGTGGTGGCGCATATCAGTCAACGCGACAACGTCATCTACTTTCCGGACAAACTGAAGACTTCCGACATGGACAAGTTGTTTAGCAAGGAACGGCTGCTTCGGACTGAGCTGAGGACAATAATAGGGATGATGGCGAAGAAGCCACTGGACCAATCTCTGCAGAAGAAGGAAGTGCTAGAGGAATACGTCAAACGGACTGACTCCCATATGCGGGAGCTACACGACGCCATGTCTTACCCGACATTCGCCGCAATGTTCAAAGCGATAAAAAGCGGGAAGGCTGACCTAGACCCTTGGCGTGGAGCAAAAATGCGAGAGCCGACTGCTATTGGCTGCCAATTCACTTCTGCCCCAAACCCGTCAACCGCCAACATGCAAGGTTGAGCGCCCCCCCGCAATCCGCTACGTAACTTGCTCCACACCCCCGATGGGCGTGTCATCCGATATCTGTACAACTTGGCAATTTGGCGGTTCGGGCATTTCAACAAGACCAATCCCCACCAAGATAGCTGTTCGGCATTTGGACGCATATTCCTCGTCTTCTTGACCAGACATATACTTCACTGCTTTAAATAAGCTTGAAGTAGTCACTAGAGCTGTGACCTGAGAAGTTGCGGCCGTGATGCACTTATCGGTAAACTGAGTATTACGCTCCGATGGCGGAGTAAGTCGGTAACCGTTGCCAAATAATACGCCCTTCGCGGGAGCAGTAACTTCTTCCCTTTGCAAATCTTCGTGAATGTTCATAGCCAGTTGTCTTAGCTTATCCACATTCACCGCTTTCGTATCCTTCCCTTCGGCTTCTCCTAGCAATCGCCCTTCACCACATTCAAACACAACATCGAACTCAGAAGTACCATCCTTAAATTGTGCAGCGGTAAAACCCAAAGTCTTCAGACCTTCCACAATAGCGGTTTCTAGCGGCGTGCCCTTTTCATATAACAAGGCTCTTGGTGTACCTGCCGCACTTACCGCTTCTTGAAGCGTCTCTTTTTCCCGCTGAGTTTCTTCAACTCGCCGCTCTGCCTCGAGTAGTTTGAGTTTCAACACCTGCTCTTGGATAAGCATATATGTCGATTCAGTCGCCCAAAGAGGCTCAGGAGTAACCTCTGTTGTACTTTTCAGGGCCTTGTCCAGGTTGATGACTGTACTGAGAAAACGGACG
>JAOYMO020428864.1:0-22789 GCA_025802455.2 Iodosphaeria phyllophila | reverse complement strand
TTTCATTTTGAGAAATCGTTAACCTCAGAATTTGGCGATCCGATCGTTTCAACGACCATCTATCCCGTCAAAGTAGTTGGATATCTCCCAGAAAAGCACCTAGTAAATGATGACTTAGCTAGATGGAATTACGATTGGCCTAGGCTAGGAGCCTCGGGTAGACACGCAATTTATGGCATTTAGGCGAACTGGCACAATCTTTGTCGGAATTGAGCCAAAGGGCGGCTAACGTGACCTCTCCTGAACTCACTCACGGTGGGATATTCGGTAGAGAGTGCCGAACACGCATGACCTGCATGATCTCACCACGGATCCAGGCCCAAAGTCGATCACATTGCGATTTCAACCCGACGCATGACGTTTAGTCTCAGCAAGTTTCTCTTTCAGGGACGTTTCTATTTCACCGTTCTTTACTAGTCTCAACGACTAGTTTAACATGCGGGCAGGAAGTTCAGGTCGCTGATTACAGGGCGAATCTAAAAAGACGATAACAGTTCGAAGTGCTTCAAAATTGCCGGAATACAAAATTAAAGCCAAAGGGCTCTATGCATGTGACTTGCAGTTTTGCCAGTTGCCATCCGCGTTAATATTAGCCAAACTACCAAATTAGGTGTAGATGACTGCCCGAATTTCTGCAATCTATGACCTCATGAATGTAGCAGGAAATTATCGATGAGATCATTCGCGGTTGTGGCGTGATGGGTTTGACCGTTCAACGGATGGATGGCCGCATTCTTGAATAAAATATGAAGACATAACCATTTGCCTATCCCTCAACCGATTTAAAAGGAAAAGTTCATACCCATTGCCGCAATTGACGTGTGCAAAGGTTTTTTGAGACAACCCAAGATCGAGCGATATCTGCCATATTACATCGCGGCGCTATACCCATAGGTTCTTTCCCCAAGGCGATACCACTTTTGTATAGAACATTCAAAATGAGCGACCCTTCGAAACAACAAACTTCATTAAGCGGTGATCAAGGTGGTGCCAAGCCCGAAAAACGCAAAGAGCCGACGGTGACTTCAACCACATCAGGCGTACGTCTGCATGCATTTTGTTATCATCACCTTGCTTCATTTACCCTCTCTTCAGGTTGCATTGGAGCCTGTATGATATGGGTTTGGGACAAAGTCGTTCGCGTGAAGTACTCATCTCTCACATCAGCCTACAACATACTAACTATGAGATATCTGTGCAGTTGATGGGGCCGACTTTTGACAATCTCCACCAGCAAAAGCGTTCCACGCACCCAGCATCGATCGAGAAA
Organism: Iodosphaeria phyllophila; assembly: GCA_025802455.2. Lineage (NCBI taxonomy): Eukaryota > Fungi > Ascomycota > Sordariomycetes > Amphisphaeriales > Iodosphaeriaceae > Iodosphaeria > Iodosphaeria phyllophila. The sequence goes on along the minus strand of JAOYMO020428864.1, from coordinate 21,519 downwards.
CGTGAAAAGATGGCCGAACAAAAACCGGCTGGTGTCGTTGGACAGATATGGCAGAAGTAGGTTTGATGACCGCGGTTTGGTTTGCGGCGCTGGGGAAATATTCATAGACCGTTCGAGAGAGAAAACGATCAGTATCCGTTCCGCCATCACTAGACCGCTATGGGGCTAGACCTCCTTAGGCAGGTCGAGACTGATGTGATGCCCATCGTCGGTCTCTTCGTTAATGATAACAAAGCTGTACAAGTGCTGACATACCGTGCATTTGCAGTTTCGTTTCTGGAAGTCAAGATCCTCCCACAAAGTGATGTGCCACGCGCGGTTCGAAGGACTTTGAGTCTCATGCCGTCGTGGATATGGATCACGCAACTAGGGGATATCCTAGTTGACCGCAATCATTGCGCATACGAAATCGGAAAGATGCCTTCAGGGCGGAGTTGTTTCCAGACTCGTCTGTGCGGGGGCTGCTGACAAGGCGGGGCGCGCGAATCAGTGCTACAGGGCTGATTTCTTGTTTCATTGTCAGGTCACATACCGAGCTGACTCCACAGAAAATTCGGGTTTTACCCTATCCAATTGTTGTGCATGTCCTCTCTTTCCCCTTCGTTCCATCATTGCAGTAGTTGGACCCAGCACGATCGGATGGAAATGAAGTTGGAGTACGTATGCTGGGAGATAGTGTGGCAAAGTAGCAGTACGTTGGTGCCTTGTGGCCGGGTACAACTATCAACATGCCTCGTTTTTCGTTAGGGATTAGAATTAAAGCATCTAACCTTATGGTTGCTCGGGTTGACCGAAATACTCTCTCCTCGTGCCTCTTATCTGTCAACAATTCTTCCTAACCAACCCATGAAATACTTGTTTAGAGAATACTGTTAATTAGTACAACCAGAAAGCATTTCGGGCAACCCGAGTAACTAAGGCTCGAACTTGGGTGGGTGATCTGGAGCTTTGATTCCTTGTTTCAGCTTTCTGCGCCAGAAATCCCGCATTGCTCGTATGATCAACTGTGAGTTCTACAGCTCTGGTCTTAGCCCCGGTCGTCCCAAGGGACGAGGCTGCTACCACCAGATCTACCTGCGTAGGGACTCCATGCGGGTCCCAGAAATCGGCGGACATGGACACAGAGCTAGATGGAGATCGACTTTCCAGCCAGTAATAGGATACAATATGTTCTTAGATGCGGGCTACATACAGTGGGGGTCAAAAGTAAGTCGCATTTGGCCTTTTCTCACCAAAACGCCTGATTTCAAGGCCGAATAATTGTTAGACGACCATTCCAATTGGGAATATTCAAGTAAACAGTCTCGCAGTAATTGACTCGAATTGTAACATAGTTGAATTGTAGGAGCTTTGAATGAAGCCAGCGAAAGTTGCAATCGATTGAACTGGGTACACGTTCCGTCCCCACCAAATGTTTGAAAATTTTGGCGAGGATGATGTTTGGTTTAACTTCATTCACATGTAACTTTCGCTGGCTTCATTCAAAGTTCCTACAATTCAACTATGTTACAATTCGAGTCAATTACTGCGAGACTGTTTACTTGAATATTCCCAATTGGAATGGTCGTCTAACAATTATTCGGCCTTGAAATCAGGCGTTTTGGTGAGAAAAGGCCAAATGCGACTTACTTTTGACCCCCCACTGTACTCAAGCGCTGGGCGGAAATTTCTCAATGTCCGGCCCCGAGTATGCGGACTCGGATTGATCCTTCGACTTTCAACATCATCCAAGTTAAGTTAATACACTATTATTGTCACTTTATTGGCTGCATCATCAAAAGAGCTCTCAATCACCCAGGGAGCCTCCATATCATCGAAAAAAGCCCACTCTGAACCCTTCTTACCCGTTCCCATCCTTGAAAGTGCCTACTAGCTCACCTTTAATTCTTCAAGTCCATATTTTATCACCTCTAGTTACCTTAAAAACAGTGTATATTCCATGATCTTCGACGTGATCAGTCTCAACAAAGTCCTAGTATAGATTTTATACGCATTTATTTGCAATCGTGTATGCTCTACTCTGTGTATCTCCTTGAGCGCCGCAAGTGTACCATGGCCAGTGCATTTTTGGAAAGGTTGCAGATTGGCTGGGTTCTGCCACGAAGAACGGCGTGACGTAAGAGAGCTGTACACAGAACATGTGGAAGGGTTTGGACACGTTGAAGGTTAGCGTACCAGAAGTAGAGATACCAAGTAGGATAGACCCTAGTCAGCTTTTGACCCACTCACCGCTGAGCACTGGCCATGGTACACTTGCGCCGCTCAAGGACATAGTGTTGAGTGTTGAGTGGTTAAAGGTCAATATGTGGCTACGGTGATCTGAATCCACGTATCCAAGGGTTAGCTTCAAAATTCTCCGCCAGTGCTGTTGATTGTTAACACGATCGCTCGTTACTTGCAGGCACACGCACCAGATTGGTAATCACTCTGCCTTTTCAAACTTGGGGGCGGCAGCATTCGCCGCATGGCAAAAGCGGGAACCGGAAAACGGTGCCAGCATGAGATCTTTCAGCTGTGGCATCCATGCTCATCGCTGCTGGACAGGGTTATAATTGTTACCGACAAGGACTGTAGGGCGTCGATTTAGCCCTGCTTACTCCGTCCTTACATGCTCAAGCATATCGGAGGTCGAGCGCTGTCAACCTCAAAGTCTTTTCCAACTCGACCATCCATATTGGTGCTTCCGAGATTCGGAGTACAATCTCCGAAGAGGTAGATGCCCTGAGACGGTTCACGACCGGCGCCTATGAGGTGCAGGATTGACGGTATTATGGAAAGACTAGGGAAGGGGGGCGTGGTATGCAAGATGATAAGATGATATTTACTTGAAGCTGTCTGATTGAGGCCTGTCACATTTTAATGTGAAATGCATGGCAGGAAAATGATTATCACACTCCTCACATTTCAAGGATGCGAAATGAAGAAAACGAAAATGGGCAAAACGGATAGCGCTGCCATATCTCGTTTGAGACAGTTGATGAGTGACTCGGAGCATCCCCATTGACTGTATTTAACCTGTAATGCCATGGCTCCTGGAGCGCCATCGAAAGGAGTAATGGGCAATTCTGCAGTACTAACGCAGCAGACAAGCCACTACTATGTACACGAGGGAATCATTGACTAGAAAAGCAAGACATTGCACCGAACGATTCTGACTAGCCCCAACTTTGGGAGAGAACAAAAACCAGCGAAGCAGAGCGTTTTCGTGAGTGTTATTGCATTACAGGGGCTGTGAGGTTCGGTTAAACGCCGTTTCTGTGCAACTAACGGTGCTCTATGCCTCCACTTGAGACGGCTGACGAATTAAAACCCGAGTTTTTGTCGACTAGCACACCACCCTACCCCAAGAGAGGGAGTCTAATGATGTTGAATCTGAATGATGATAAAGCCGTCAGTCAAATTTGACGGATTGAGCTGTATTACATCTAATTTCTATATCCCATGTATGGATTAGGAATTTCGAACGCGCTATAAAGCAGGTAGGTTTACGCGGTAGTTCCAAAAAACATTGCAATATCATTTAACTACAAATTTTCCCCTATTCAAACTACATTGGTTGAGCCTTTGAATCTGACTCAAATGACAGCTCAAAAGATAAACACTCCAACCATACTACACAGTACACAGTAGAGTACAGCTAGATAGGCCGCAATAGGTCGCGGCAATTAGCCGCTTCTCCCGATGGTTAGTCCCGCTGACACTTTGGTCAAAGAACAAGGATACCTTAATATATTTTTCACAGGGCGAGAATCAAACGAAAAACAATGGAGAAGCCTTGGAGTGCATGACCCACATATACACGGTAAAATATTCAGTACTATTCTCGGTCCACATGCATACCGGTATCAATCATTCTCTGCAGCTTGATTCTCGAATACCCCGGAACCCCGCATGAATCCAAAGTTGAAAAGAACAATGCGGCAGAACATTCTTGGCTGCCTTGAATGTTTAGTCAGGCAGATCTGATTGGAATTTACATTTCCATACTACGGGTCCGTATTTTCCCTCTTATCCTCTTGCGGGTTACTGTGTAGAAGGCTGAAACTATCTACTGCTTAGGATGCGCCCTAACACACTAGCCATGATACGGAATTCTGGCTTGTGTGATCGAATGCATCCCATTATCCTACCGGCACGTAGTCTGGCCTTCTGGAACCAAAGTGGATACCGGTAACTCCGAACGCTAGCAAGCGGTAGAGACGCAGCTCGCACTTGTTGACACAATTCGATCCAGCCCGAAGTGGTAAAATGCAATGCATCAGGTCGAAAACGTTGTCCAAACCCCCAATAACTAGACCCGAGGGGCAGTAGTTCCGGCGGAGACGGCAAGATCTCGTGGCCCGCTGGCCGCTGGCTAGCGTTTAGTGTTAAAGAGTGAAAATACCACACACAACCCTCTCCAGTGGCTACTAAATTTGAAACATGATCATCAGAATCACAAGCAAGAAGAAAAAGCTCCAGCGATCACCGAATATACAGCTGCCGCTGTTTGTTAGATCGAGCTGGATCAAGCCGGTACTAACGGCGTTCAAGCTCTTCTGGAGTTTGTGTAGTTGGGTACTTATGGTAGAGCAGATTCGCGGCGCGAAAGTTTTGTACCCACTTCGACAGACTCTTAAACCCCCCGAGTAGGGTTATTTATTAATTCTCCGCATATGTTGTCCTTCATAAATCCGCCTGCTAGGTAGGCTCCTGGCTTATCTGCGTACACGGAGCAGATGACGGACAGCAAACGGTACCTGGTTATTGAGCATCGAATAGAAATTTTCGGGTTATTACCCGGCACTTTACAGATAGTTATGAAAGGCCCGTACCATGTATTGACGAATTTCCCATTGGATGAATAACTGGAAACAGTATTTCCCGTCCATCTTATTTGCCCCGGTCCAGGCTAGTCGCTGCTGTCTATAAATGTGCCTTCACGTACGCTCCATTGCGGCTCGTTCAGTCAAGCTTGAACCCTCACGATTATCTTCCCAGCAGTTCCAGTTGTCCGCTCCCTCTAGCCTGGACCATATCTCGTACATAATTTGAACGTGAAGCCGGCAATCTCGTGTTACCTGACTAACCGTGCAAAAACACACATATCCGATGATACGAGCAGGATTATGAAAAGAGCCTAAGCATTTACGATGGCGCTCACCTACAAGGAAGCCCAACTAATCAAGACAACTTTGCCATTTCTTCGTGATCATGGGGTCTCTCTGAGTGAACGCGTGTACGCTACCTTGATCGAGCGACATCCAGAGCTTAACAACGTCCTGAACCCATCGCATTTAAAAGATGGCCGCCTGGCCCGAGCATTGACGAGTAAGGCAACACCTCTATATCAAACACAGCCTACATAGCATGTGCAAAAATGCAATATTGATAATCTTATCCTTTAGCGATCATCCTTCGGTTTGCTAGCAGCATTAATAACATCTCCGACATCATCCCACGGCTAGAGAGAGTATGCAACCGGCATTGCACACAGGGTGTAAAACCAGAACATTACGACGCCGTTGGCAATTGCATAGTATGTGAGAAAGGAGTTTTGGCCTCACTTCGCTCTGCATCGATCCTATTTTATATGGCCAATAAATGCAGATATTTAGTGATATCTCTGTCATGGCCTTTTCGATCCGAACCACTTGGAGGTCCAGAAACTTAACCAAGCCAACCCCAGCTGAAACTGTGATACAGATTGAACAATTCCTACTGCAGATGCCACGGCATCTCTGGTCGCCCGAAACCGAAAAGGCATGGCGCAAAGCTTATAGTCACCTGTCGAGGATGATGATGGAACGGGAACGGCAGATATACAAAGGCTTCAGCACATACAACTGGCTAAACTGGCGCAAGTTGCGGGTAGACCGCAAGACACTCGAAACCGATGACCTATATTCATTTTATCTCGTTACCACAGATGGAAGTTGTTTGCCGCAGTTTCTTCCTGGACAATACGTCACCCTCCGTTTCTTTCACGAGGATATTGGTTATTACCAGTCGAGATTGTTCTCGTTGAGCGATTCACCTTTTAAGGATTACTACCGAATCACCGTTAGGCGAGACCTTGGCTTACAATACTACAATGGCCTCCCCGTCGAAAACCGAAAACCTGGGTTAGTGAGCAACTTCATGATCGACTCGCTGATGCCGGGTATGATGGTTGACGTTTCCCACCCGTCGGGCGAGTACACATTCGATATCTCGGTGCCCAGTAACGCGCCCATCGTGCTCATCTCAGCCGGCGTCGGTGCTGCGGCCCTCATGTCACATCTGGAGTCACTGGCCAAGGCCCAACCCAATCGTCATGTTACATGGATTCATGGCTGCCGTGACGGCGTGCCCTTTGGAAACCGACTCTCGCATCTCGCCAAAAAGTGTCCAAACATGAATAAGGTCATTTTCAAGACTCTCATCAAACACGGCGACGTGCTTGGCGAGACATACGATTTCAACTGCCGCATAGATCTAACGAATCTCGATCTCTCATCATTACTGTTTACAGACGTAGCGACAGCTGAATATTACATATGCGCGCCCGAGGAGCTCATGCATCAGCTAGTGGAGCAATTACAATTTTTCGGCATACCAAAGCAACGGATGAAATGTCAACTGTTCCATGTTGGTGAGCTGCTGTTAGATTCAATGAAGATTTGCGGTTAAATCCGGAGTCGGAGGAATATAGGAAAGTTTAGTCGGGAGCTCTCATTGCCAAGCTTTGAAAGGGCTCAGGAGTTCAGGGATTCAAGGGTTCTGGTGCCTGGATGGTGCTGGCATACCGGTACGGGACCCGGTGCAACATTCAGTGCGTCAACTACAGCGGTCAGCAAATTCTCCGCATTCGCTTCAATACAAACAAGAAATTATCCTACCCCGCGCTATCAAGGATATATGAGGGCGAAGGTCAATTCAACATATCAGTGAGCTGCTCTGTACTGTATTGCTGTAATTTTATCACGCTGTCTAATCTCTGCACGTGACTATTCTCGAGTATATACTTCGTACTATGTGTGTGCTCTAACGAGACCCCCCCCCCGGAGATCACATGGGCAAAACTGCATCACGGCGACACAGTTGTTGAAGGCTTTGGTAATTACTCCATTAAGCAGTGAGAAGCTATTCCTATTCTCTTTCTCCCTCATCTCTTGTGTATGCCGCTTGCCTGCCTCGTAGGCTTGTACTGTGGTAGGCTCCAAGACTCGTAGGCAAAAAAAAAAAAGAATTGTTTTTCCCTGCGGGGCTGTCGGACCCCCACAAGCCCCCACAGAAAACCGTATGCAGGTGTAATATTTTGCCCTCCCACCACAGTACTTGCAGTTTCGGGCTGGGCTTGACAGCTAACGATGCTGGTAGGGCTGGGTGACTAAGCGAAGCTCACTAATTTCCGACGAACCATGAAGCCTGCTCTATACTTGTTCACTAAAGCTCACAGCTCCGCGCTCTAGTGATCTCCATGTCACTAATAGAAATAGCGTCAGCTCATGGAACAAGTCAAACGCTTGGTCAGTGAAAGCCAATCTGCGCTTGTGCCTCGTGCCGACGAATAATCAGCAATCTGCAGCGCAACCCGCCACTTCCGTTGATTTCAAGTTTCTTGCTCATCATTTCAGGTCAAGTGTCGGTTACCAAATAGCAAAGCGTTGTGGAATCGACACCTGCACTCTCGCAAGCAGAGGGATGGTCCCATAACAGGTGTTTTCTCCGATAGGGAAACCCTATGAGACTGGTGAGATCTCCGGTTCGAAGATAGAGACAGAAACATCAAAGGGAAGGTTTTCATTGACACAAAGATAACAGATGGTCTACTGATCCTGGAAGTGGCGCACCCTTTTGGTCCGTCTGGAGGCAGAAGCGGTTGCATCTCATCAACGGGAAATACACGGCTTCTTCCTCGCTTCGGCTATAAATAACTTTTTTCAAATGGGCATCAAATTTTGACGATGCCTTTCAAACATGTAGTGTCGGTCATGAGTACGAAGTATGTTTTCCCTGTAAATACAATCATGGAATCGTCCAAATATTCGTCTCTCCATAAAGGCAATGAAAGAACAGCCCGACTAGAATCGCGACATGAAACGGCTAAAATTGCGGCCGATTTTATCGCCTACCTTTTTGGCAACGTCTTCGACATCCACGTTAGGTATGCTGACACTCCCAGCCTCATCTCCATCGTTACTGTCGCCATCGTTGTCGTTATCCTCACTATCCTCATTCTCTTCATCGCCATCTTCTTGTGTCTCTTCTTCTTCTTCGCCATCATCGTCCTGCATCTCGTCCCCTTCCTCTTCTCCACCATCATCTTCTTCTTCATCTTCCACTTCCCTGCCGCCATCATCTTGCGCATCCTCTTCTTCCTCGCCGTTATCGTCGCTGTGCTCCTCCTCGCCCCCGTTTTCCTCAACGTCATACTGATTCATGTCTCTTTCGTTCTCTCCAGAACGGATGTCGCGGGCATTATCACCTCTTTGGTCTTCTCCGCTGTCGTTGTTATTCCGTGTCTGGCCGTGTTGGCTTCCGCGAGACCTCTGCGTGGCATCAGTGCTGGACCGGATCGGCAAATTTCTCGTGCCTGCCGCACGTGAATTTCCTTCTGATTGATTCGCCAGCCCCCTATCTCTTGGCCCAGCAGACTCTGTCTGTCCCGTCTGCATCTCTTCACCTCCACCCCCATCGCTGTCTCCATCGCTGTCGTCATCATCGTCCGACTCTTCATCATCATCAGAGAAGCTCTGATGCCAAAACATGGCGTCTTCGCCGAAATCCGTATTTTCCAACTCGCGCGCCACCCAATCTGAAGGGTCCTTATCAGTTTCCTCCTCTTTCACGTCGAGGTCATCAGCGTTGCCCTCGCCATTTTCAAGTGCTTTTTTGGTGGCGGCGGTGGCGGCAGCGGCGGCAGCGGCTGCTGCCACAGCAGCCTTCCGATCAAGCTCCTTTTGTGCCAAAACGTGGAATCGTCCTGTCAGGCCTTTCAACCCTAGGTTCAGCGACTTCTTCGCAATCTTGTCCTTCGCGCTTATCCAAAGGGTTCGGAATGCATTCCGTCGACCAAGCTTTACTGCACATTCTAGCGCCGCCCTGTACGCAGGCGCGCTAAACTCTGCCTGTGAGAGAAGCACGTTTAGTATACTACCGTCGCCTTCTTCCTGATCTGTATCGGCATTGTCGTTATCCTCGTGGAACTCTCTCACCACAGCCGCGGTAAGCGCGCTTCCGTAACGCCCGTTTACAGGCTCGTCTTTGATTCGTTCCCCATGTTTCAGTAGTAGCTCAACGAGTTCACGGCTACCCTTGAGTGCCGCCGCCTGCAGTGCCGTGCCATGCGGGCCTGCCACTACATTCACATCGGCGCCTGCCTCGATCAATAAGCGCGCGTTGCGATTACAACCCACAAGGCACGCAGCTTGAAGTGCCGTGGTGCCAGGCTCGCCTGGTTTGCCAGCTACAATGTTGAGTGACGGCTTATAATCAAGAACGAGTCGGAGACACCCGTCATTTGGCTCGACAGCCGCAGCGTGAAGGACAGTCCCGTACCTACCGCCCTGTGTGTCGATGCTGATCTTGCCCTTGAAACGTTGCTGGAAGCTTCCCAGAGCCCTCTGGAGGCCATTGTTCTTCCCCTTCCCGTTGTCGCCTCCTGGCTGCGCGCTGCGACTCAGCACCAAGCGTAGAGTTCCGGTATCACCTCCGTGGCATGCGGCTTGCATGACCGTGTCCCAGGGACCACCGCGGATCGTCAAGTCAGCACCCTCGCTTATGAGCAACTTGCACGTGTCGGTATGCCTGCGGCTAGCGGCGGCATGCAGTGCAGTCCCATTTTCAGCTCCACAGAAGTCGATCTTGGCTTGATGGCCGAGAAGTAGCTTTACGCATTCATCGTCGCCGCACTGCGCTGAGCAAATTAGAGCCGTGTCGCCTTCCGGGTCAACAGTGTTCACTTGCGCGCCGTAGCGGATGAGGAGATCCAGATCTTTCATGGGGAGCGTGGCAGAAGCGTTGATTAGAGGTGTCGTACCGTCCGAGCCTCCAGAGACATTCGGGTTCGCCCGACGCTCCAACAGAAGCTGGAGAAGAGTAGTGTGGGCCTGGGCTGTGGCAGCTGTAAGGGGATTCGTGAAGTCACCTCGTCCCAGGTTGGGATCCGCACCACGATCCAGCAAGACCTTTGCGATCTCATGATGCCCGGCAACGCTGGCCGCTTGCAGTGCTGTGCCATCCGAAAACTTATCGCTGACGGCGTTCACAAAAGCGCCGTTATCCAGTAGGATAACTACAACATCCATCGCTCCTTGCGAGGATGCTGCCTGAAGCGCGAAGCCGTTAGGATCGTTAATGCCAGCACCAGCGGCAATCAGCTTGCGGAGGATATTGACCGTGCCATCATATGCTGAAGCTGTCAATGCATTCCCGTATTCTTCACCAGTCGCATCCGGACTGGCGCCAAATTTCAACAATATCTCAACCATATCCTCTTTCTCGTTGTCCGTAGCCTTGTATAGAGCATTGTTGAGAGCTTGTTGCGATAAGGTACGATAGGCTTGGTGGTAAGCCCATATCTCATTAACGACTGACTTGTGCCCCTTGGCGGCTGCGAGCTCAAAGGCTTCGTCGAGATGTAGCTGCGTCGTGTTTCTCTGTAATAGCTGCACCGTGTGATTGAATCCATTTTCAGCCGCCTCTTTGAGAGCTCGCTGCCGGGATCCGTGGTCTTGATCCCAGGGAAGTAACTTCTCCACGATAGCAACATGGCCTGCTGAGGCGGCAGCGCTCAACGCCGAACCAAAATCTCTGGATATCATGTTTTGAGTTGCGCCCAACCCTATTAAGCGATCAACCAAATCATCGTATCCTTTCATCGCAGCTAAAGAAAGCGGCGAGTCGAAGTCGTTCGAGGTAAGCACAGGGCTTGCGCCATAGTCCAGAAGCAGTCTGGCGGCCTCCTCTTCATTCCATGCGATGGCAAGAGTTAAGGGCGTGCCGTCTCCAGTGGCTACCGCGTCGACAGTCACGGCCCCGAATCGACCGCTGAGCAAGGCTTTCATCGCTTGAATCTGGCCTGTCGACGCAGCCATATGTAGTGGAGTCCACTCCTTGGCCTCTAAACCGTTGTTCACATCGGAGCCAGCTCGGATCAGTCTTTCTATAACGTCAATGTGACCTTCGTTCGCGGCCCAATGCAGAGGTTGGTTGTTCCAAGAATCGAGAACGTGTATCTCTTTTTCGTGGCCGGTTTTCATCAGCTGGTCGATCAAGGGCAATGACCCAAAGTACGCAGCAACGTGTAAGGAGGTGAGGCCCCTGAGAACATCTTCATCATCCCAAAGAGTGCTCACGAAATTTGCCCACCAACGGCGACGAATCGTCGACTCCATCGCCCAGAAACCGTGTTCAGGATCCAGTGTTTCGACAAATGCGGGCGTTGAAGCGTTGCCGTGCCGGAGCCAGTATTTAGAGGGATACATCAGCGTTTCAATGTGATCCTCGTCCCCATCCAGTTCACCTGCCGGGAAAATCTGGCTCACGAGCATGTTGAACTCGTGGTCCTCCTTATTCTCATTCTGTGTATCTTCACCGTTTTGACCGCCCTCTCCGTGCTGTTGCGCGGACCCCCAATTCGCGTTCTCATCATCCGTTTGTAACTGTTTGAGAGTATAGCTAAAGCAACGCAAAGCCACAATACCGTGCTGCCACTTCTCTTCCGATTTGTCCTCGTCGTCCTCGGACAAACCGATAAGCATCCTTGACTTCTTTTCGCCCAACAGTGCGTCTTTGGCCAGTGGATGAACGAAAGTCACTTTGTAAGCGGCCAGGTTGACTGAATCGTTTTCTGAGTCGTCCTCGGAGGGGTTGAATATGCGAAGCAATGGGCCGCAGCTACGCACCAGTTCAACGATCTTTTCGCTGCTGGCCTCGCTGTCGAGCTCGGCGAGCACCTTCAGCTCATCGATGGTTGGGTCTTCAAATAGGACTGCCAGTGTCCGAAGGATTTCTTTCGCCATGTGAATATTCTCGCTCTCCACGCTCAATGCCTAGGTGTCTTCATATTAGCACCCGTCTCATTTTCCAGCACTACAAGAGCTCAATACTCACCTCACTCCAAGTTCTGCTGATCAGTTTCGGCAGATCCTGTGGTAATGCCTCCAGAGTCCTGCGTACACGAACATGGTCTGACGGTAAACCCTCAAGCAACCGGCACACTACCTCGACCCATAGTGTGTTGTTCTCAGCACGCTTCTTCAGAATCTCTGTCACAAAATACTGGAGCGCTAAGCTGTAGCCCTTGAACCCAGCCAAGGTCTTGACTCTGTCACGGGTATAGGATCTGAGGGCGGCATGGAGTTCGGCGTCCAAAGACCCGTCTTCGAGATTGACCCAGAGGATCTCATGGTTAGGATTACTCAACATCGTTGACTTGATGTGGCTCCGAGCACGGCTGAGAAACATCCAGCGAGCCTTGGAGAGCTCGTCGTTTGGGTTCTCGGGATCAGCCAAAACGTCAGAGGCCAAGATCTGCAGGAACTCTCCCGTGCTATGCTCTTCTTCATCCCAATAATGCATGTTGTTGATGACGAAGTAAACGGTCTGAACACTGGGATCGCAGAGCATCTCGCGTAAAGCCCGCCACAGGCGCGCAACGCTCGTACTGTCGTGGCTCACACTGGTGCTCCGTGACTTATCCTGCGTCGCCAGGCCCTTGACATACTGACCTAAATTACGTCTCTTGAGGACTAGCTGCCAAATGAGACTCCGAAGCAGGTTCTCCGGTGTCCGCGAATCAGGCGACGAGTCGCAGAAAAAGTACGCAACCAGGACGTCTGGTATCCCAGCACTCTTGGCGGTCTCATCGTTCCTGTTTGTCTTTTCATGACGTTCGAGCTCCTCAATAGCGGCTAGTGCCGCCTTAGACTTTCCCTGACCTTCAGAACCCGAGATCCAGATACAAGACCCAGCATTATTGCTGCCGAATTCATCATCAGCCCTTAATGTGGCCCATTTGCAGAACTTAGGTTCCTTCAGAATCCAAGATGATTCACCACTGGCACTCTTGATCTTGCGCCGCACGCCGCGAAAATCGACTACGTTCAAGCTGTTCGACAAGCGTTCAAACGTAGTGTCATCAATAACGGATTGCTTGGACGCATTGAGTCGCCGCTTGACAGTAAGGCGTGACTTATTGACAATATCTTTGAGAGCGGAACGGACAGTATCATATCTTTGGTCCTTGGTGTTGTCAAATCTGTTGAGTTGTCGATGATCTAGGGGCCAAGTCAGCTGACTGAGAAAAGGGTTTTTGATTTCAGGATAGGGTCGGTAATCTAGAAACTAATAAATCCTTGGCACGAGAACTAAGCCCGTATGCCCAAGGTACCCGGGCTCTCCCAGTCTCCTGCCCCTGTCTATCATGTAATTGGACTTGAAAAATTATAAAGATGAAATGACTCACCACATTCCATTCCTCTGACAAGATCAGCAAAATCGAGAACAGCCGACTCTTGAGTGACCACGATCTTGAGACGCCAGGTTAGCCAAAACATCCACGTACATGAGCAACAGCTAAAATGTATTTTCAAGAACGTTTGGAAACAAATAAAAGTCAAAGTGTCACCCACCTCCTTGAACATTTTATCGACCCCTAGCTTGCCCTTCCCAACATAACTTGTCTCCCTCAGCTCATAAAAGCACGCAATACTAGCCCGAGGTTCTCTGGTCGCCAGCTGTGAAAAGTCGTTCCTCAGCTCCTCCAGAGTGTCCCGCTCCGGGTCGAGCACCTGCAGCATCTGGTTCGGGATGGCATGATGGAATTTCTGGAGGAAGGTCGCCAGCGCATATCCTCGCGACGACTCCGAGCTCCCGCGGAACGGCGTGCCAAAGAAGATGGCACCGGCGAAACACTCATAGATGCGCACCCGATCAACCAGCTCTGGCTTGGCGGCCGCGAGGGTGAGCGCCTTGGTCACGACAAGCCCTCCCATGCTGTGGGCTAAGAAGACTAGGGGCCGGGTCTCGCAGCCACGCCGGTGGGAGACGAGGGCATCGAGGAGCCATAACGCTACATTGTACAGAGTCTGTTTGAGCGCATCGGCTCCAAGCCAGCGCGAGTCATACTCGTAGAGCAGCACGCGGGCCGTGGGGATCTCTGCCCGGATTCCCTCACTGGAGTCGCTGAGCCAGTTGAAGTTCTTGCGGCCTGGCGTTTCGGTCTCAGAGCCAAAGGAGCGTTTCGGGTCTGCTCCTAGGCCGGGCACGGCGACTATGTCAACATGGATGTCGCCTTGGTTTGCTCCTGGGCCTGGAACTAACTGTACTAAACCCTGTTGTGACACCTCTCTCGGGGGAGGCATATTGGATTTTATGATCGTACGTTCAAATCCAAAAGATGTTTTACTTGACTCTTTGTTTTCCTAGGTAGAAGAAATGATATTTCATGAATAACTGCTCATGTGGATTTAGAATGCCAAGGCGAGAGAAGAGCGTGAAAACTAGTGTGTCCCGAACATGATAAGGCCATGCTTTTGATACTGATACCGCTATTATCACATCCCGAGTTCAACTGTCATCGGGTACGCACCCCTGCCATCTGCTGTTGTCACTTTATTTAATTGCATCCCCCCATTGTCTTTGATCGAGTTTGGTTCGCGTATCGTCATAGAATGTCCGCATAGTAATGATAACAAGCCGAGCCTCAACCTGGATCTCTTCCATCCGCATGGCCCCCAAGGTAAATTGCTCACAAATCCGCGCAGCTGCCATGAGGCTCGGCTGCAGTTGCGACTGTTGACGACCAATGACAACACGATAACCGGATGATGAATGCTGGGGTTCAGACAGTGGCCCCCAACTTAGTGGCGTGTTTCTCTTCCTGTAATCCTCTGGGGTGTCATCGCTAAATACAGCAGATTTCGTATCACCAGTATCCATCCATCCCAGAACCCTTTGCTCACGAGGCAACAGCAAGGTTGCGAATACTGTACAGTAATTAGGAGCAATGAGTGTTTGGCGTAACGGCGATTGTGCGGAATACCGAGCGGCATTCCTTGCTGATTGGTCGCTTCTGTCAAGCTGAGCTGCAAGACGCACAAGGAAATCTAGGCTACCAGGATGTAATGCCGATCCCCCTCCCGCTCGGTCTCGTCTTGGCGGTTAGGACCTCGAGCTGAAAGATGAAACCGATGAGGACTTGATGCTATATCAACCGCTCAAAATAAAAAGGAAAGGACTCGAGCGGGTCTGCAGTATTAGTATGTCTCACTGCTGCCTACAGTACGCACCACACGGCTTGTGACATGCTCCCACACCATGTGGTGACACTGAAGAAGCGAGGATGGGGGGAAGAATCATTGATAAGCGTATCCCTAAATAGCGACTCGACAAGACATGTCCAGGGTTGAGGAGTGGGTCAGGCTGCAGAGGATCGTTTGATTGCCTATCCCATGCACGATACCAACAACTGTCGGCTGATGTTAGGCGCGATCTTTGATCATACGCGCCAGTTCATGCACACCTCCGATTTTTTTTAAACCCACGAGGCTGTCGATTGACAGTGATCGTAGATTCTCTACGGATACGATGTTCTTTCGAGACAGCACTCATTAGTTGCTATCGAATTAACCACCTATTGACACTCACATGTCTCCCGTCAGTCGAGACACCATGCCAGCATCATCATTGTAAGTACAGGTTTCCGTCGTTAGTTTTGCGATTTCCACATCAAAGTGTGTTTCCGCTAATGCCTCTAAGATCCCCTTCAACGACTGACGATTGCTGTCAAGTTGACAGAGCTACCGAAAATGGACTAGAAAGTGCGCCGTGGTTAGATTGTCTGCCCGCATCATACCGGGAAGATGACAACCTATTTTCGTTGGAGGAGATGGGGAAGGAGTTTATAGGGAGAGAATTTCGAATCGACCGACTGGAAAAAATCATGCGCTTCTTATGGATAGCGGGGCGTCCCGCACCTCCGCGGCCGCTGCACCAACAACTCGTTTTGGAGCGCCAGATCGTTCTCACAGAATCTTTGGATATGCACCTCGTCTGGAATCCAGGGCGCATGTTCCTGAAGCCCATTCCGCGCTATCTCTTCAAACCCCAGTTCTGGACCCATCGCTTGCAAGATCTGGCCGACGAAAACACGAAACGTGGAGACGGCAATGGTGAAACCCGGAAATCGAATATTCGGTCTATATTACTCGGGTTTCTCGCTTCATACGCAGCGCTCATCGTTCACGAAAGCGATTTCCATGTCGCCCGCGATGCACGTCTAATCCCCAAGGAACTACAATGGCGAGAGTGGCGGTCGCTGGTGCAGCGGCTGCTCAAAGGCGAGTTCTCAGGCTCGGTGCGACGGAACTTCAACATTTACGAACACGTTTGCGATCGCTTTATATATGGTGAGCTCCGACTTAATCGGCTGAACCTGATATACACAGGGCTATATGTGACATCTTATTTTCCGCGATGGCACACATACGGTAGTTTCTACCGCGAGACATTGGACTTGGTCATCGCCGGCACAGTGTACATTGTGGTTATCCTCACTGCCATGCAGGTCGGTCTAGCGACCAACCAGCTAAATCAAAACGATGCCTTTCAGGCAGCTTCGTACGGCTTCACGATATTGGCCATTCTGGGCCCGCTGGCCGCGATTGGCCTGATTATTGGTGTTTTCATCGTCGCGTTTGTGGCCAACTGGGCATGGAGCGCGAAGCGGGAGAAGAAACGGGCGGAGGTGTTAATGAGGGACTGGAGACCAAGCCAGAGGAAAGCCGTGGCGGCCAAGATACAAGCTTGTAGCAGTGCTGTGTAGTACCCGTTTTGGATATGTCGAACTGCCCGTAACTTAGTTGAGATACCCCTTTATTGTAGCTTTAGAGAGCACTCGAATATCAGAATTTTATTTATCATCAATGTGAGATTTTTCCAACCCCGAATGAAAACGAAGCTGAAAGCCGTGACGCTCCCGGCTTCTCATTGACAGTGATGGGAGTTTGATCATCCCTCGCAGGCTGGTTGTAGCAAACCTACAAGCTCAATTCTGTAAAATGGGATGAGGAAAACACCATTGCAGCGCGCCATGTCCACATGTGAGTATTTGTGTTACCGGGATCGAAATCGCGGGACTTGCGCGCGGCGCAGCAGGGTCCACCGAGGCGATGACATCTGATTGCGGGGCAGAATGGCGGGTTCAGCCGGGCCGCCGGGTTTGATGGATACGGCGGCAGATGACGGAGTCGGGAAGTCAACTTGTGGTGATTTCACAAATTCATAGTCGGAGGTGGCTGTGGAAACTCGATTTCATATCTGCTGCATTGCTCCTGGTTGAGTCTCCCTTCCCCCCTCCACATAATCGGTGTCTAAGGGTCGAGGGACAATGAATAGACTGTTTCTTCAGCAGTAAACGATCACGGCATAGTACAGTAGGTACCTGGGGAAGTAGTTTGATTTGCATTCTCGGCGTGGCCGGAGGGATCGCCTTCAACATCGTCGTGGCTTTTCCTGCTGCTTCGCTCGATTAGCCCCACCACGATAATAATCATAATACTGGAGATTTCTGCCATGAGTATCTGCAGCAGCGGGTACTGTGTAACTAGGCGAAACAGAGGCAAACCGGAAGTGTTGTGCAGTGTTCCTGCATTTAAATGTACCTGCCGTAGATCGTTTCTGAGACTACTGTGTATCGATGTGTGCGTGCAGTACAATGTATGTCGGTACCGCTGCAACTCTTATCATTGGAGGGAAACGGAGCACCACAGCTCGAAAGAGCGCGCATTAGACTGTTGACAATTTGAACGTTGCAGATCCGCGACTTCGCGACAAAGCCTTCAACATTGTTTGGCTTCATCGTTCCTGGCACGACTTGAGCAACGTCGAAACAGGACAGTAGTGTTCGCAACATCACTGCCATGGTCACGATGCAACAAAGCCTGTTGGTTTTGAGGCTTCTTTCCATCGCGCCGACGACGTATCTTGCCTACGACCATTGCGGCTCGGTCCTAAACAACCTTAAGTGCAAGCACTCTATCTGAGGCAATTGAAGTTACGATGCAAGGGCGTCCCCAGCAACGCGCCCCGGGCAGCTTCTCGCCGCTGCCTGGCAGCATGGCAGCGGCGACTCAAGGGCAACAACCGGCCGCGGCTGTGCCAGCGGGCGGGGTGCCATCACCAAAGTTGCCGCCACCGCCGCCGCCTCCGCCTCCATCCAGGCCACAAATCCGGCGCATCGATACATCGTCGACGGGCGTTCAGAAACTATCGGTGGCGAAGAGTCGCAGCCCGCAGACGCCTACAACAGCGAACAGTGCATACTTTGGGGCTGGATCGTCGAGCCCGTCGACCCACAACATTAACAACAATAACAACTTCTCCCGGCCGACCCCGACATCTTCGGGCGCAAGCATTCGCGCCGTCTCGCCTCTCAGCACGGTTCCGCCAACGCTGATCAGCAGCCCTACTACTACTGGCTCTACCGGCATGTCTGGCCATCATCATGGACGGAAACACTCCCAGACCCAGGGCTTTTTTGAGCCAAAGTTGCCTTCGGCTAGCTCGTCGAACCTGTCGCAATTGAGTTTGAACAACATGAGCATGACGCCACAGATTGGGCCTGGCATCATCACGCACAAAGGCTCGCTCGGTCATATCGCCGCCCATGCTGCGGTCCAACAACAGCAACAACAGCAGCCGCAACCGCAACTACAACTGCAACTGCAACAGGACACACACCACGTTCCACATCAGCAACATTTCCGACACCGATCGCAAACCGTCCCTTTTCCCGGAAGTGAAGGCGCCGAAGCCCTCAAGCAACGACCAACACCCCGTCATGCCTTGACTCCAGACATACATAGAACCGTGGGTCCTCTCAGCCCACCAACGCTCAGCCTTACTGAGGCCAGTGTTCCCCGCCAAAGCGCATTCACTGCCACCGACCACGACCGGAACGAATCGAGATATCCGAATGGCCTTCTGGGCACGTCCGCTGCAAGTACTGCCGGCAGCTTCATGTTCTCTCGTAGCCCACAGACTTCACCCATATTAACCACATATTCTTCACAAAACGACAGCAACAAGTCTCTCCCAGCTGAGAAACCAGCTAAGTCAGAAAAATCCAAGGTCAAGTTGTTCGGTCGGCCAAAGAAGATCGATGTCAAGGGCGAAGCTAAAGAAAAGCCTTTACCCAGCCCCAATAAGGGTGGTCTTAGCTCGGCCCTCGCCTCATTGCAGCGAGTCAATCATAGCACGGCAAGTCTGGTGGAAAGTCAGTCTCTATATAGCCTGAACAACTCATCTTCCGCAACCATCCGCCCCGTTGATCTGGACAGAGGTTGGGGAGGAGAGAAGGAAAAAGAGAGAGAGAAGGACAAGGACAAGGACAGGGACAAGGACAAGGAGAAAGATAAGAAACATCATTTTCTCTCGCGTCAGAAGGCTAAGCTCAGTAATAAGGATGACTTCCATCTCCCCTTATCGTCTGCTTCGAGCAACTCGCGGCCTGTCGATCCAAGTGCCCCCTCGAGTCTTTACAATTTCAATATCCCTCCCAGTCCTGGACCTCAAGCATCCGGCTTCGCCAAAACTGTCTCGGGTCTGGATCTGAGACACGGCGGTCGGGCATTTCGGGAAAAACGGAAGGAAGACAAGTCCATTCTGGCAGTGGCTCATGACAAGTCCCATGATAATGAATCCATCTTCAACGATTGGGCTGGGCCCGGCAGCATTGGCTCTTCTCTTACGCAAACCATGTCTACGCCAGCCTTCTTCGATACTGTTGTGGATGGCTCCAAATACGGACTTCACAACATGACCCTCGACGACGCTTGGCCCTATCTCAAGGCTAAGCTGCTCGTCATATTTGAAGGCGAGGATCTCCGGCTACCCGTAGAGGATTTGAATCGGATAGCAGTGATGCACATCCAACTGTGCGTCCAGCGTCGGGCTGCACATATTCTTGTCGATGACGTGAGGGAGCTATTGGCTACTGGTTTTTCCTCTCTTGACCATGCTGTACGACAAACACCGGAAGATCGGCTCATCCCGGCCCTAGTTGAGCTATGGGTCTTCACTTTCACTAGTGTCTTGCCCTACTTCCAAGCTGTCTTTCTCCCTCTTGATCTCGAATTCGCCGGCGCAGGCTCCATCCTTTCCCCCGAACAAGCCCGTGACTTTTGGGCTGGCCATGTCCCAACCCCAGTCCACCCGCCTCCACCACACCTGTCATCCTCATCCTCAGCATCCTCATCATCCTCAGCATCCGACCCGTCTGACCCATCGCACCCTGCTGCCGCGGCCTCCGTCAACTCCATTTTGGAAGTGCGTCGGCTTGTCCTCCTAGCCTACCGCGACACCATCATCCTCCCGCGCTATGAAAAGCTGAAGACAATCTTCTCCCGTCTCAGTCTCGAACATCTCCCCTCCAGCCTGGCTAATCTCGCCCTCGCCAGCCCGCCCCCTCTCCCCTCATCCTCCGATCTCAGCTCCAGCCCCCGCCCCGAATTCGCTGACTCGCACTCCACCCACTCCTCTCACGTCCGCCCCAGCACCGCCATGAGCCTCGACCCTTCCGTAGCTAGCTACAACTCAAACTCCTCCGTCCTCCTCGACAGCAGCGCCGGTAGCCGCTCCCGCGCCATCAGCAACGTCAGCTACGGCTCCGGCAGCGGCGCCAGCTCCTCCGAGTACGGCAGCTCCTCAGCCAACCTACTCCGCCCTTACATGTCCAACCCCACCTCCAACGTTAACTCCAACTCCGTCCCCCGCGAGCTCCACGCCGCCGCCAGTACGAGCAGCGGCAGCGGCCATGGCGCTTCGGGCAGTGAGCGCGGCCACAACCAGAACGTCGAGGACAGCAAGCAGGTCACGGACATGGTCGGCCGCATGCTGCAGTGCATGAGCGTGCTTGCGTCCGTGGGGTCCGCGGGATTGCTTGACACGTCCTCCTTCTCGGCGGCGGTCACAGCTTCTAGCGTCTCGGTTGTGTCGGTGGGGACTGCTGGTCCTGGTGCCGCAGCCGCTGGGAATGCCTTTACGGGCGATGAGGGCGCCAAGATGGTCGCGGAGCTGGGCAGGCTGCTGAAGCTGAATTGGCTGGGCCGCGGCAGAACGGGGCGGAATCGCAGGGGCATGGTGGGCGGGAGGGTGAAGAGGGAAGAGCAGAGTGGTGGTAGTGGTGGGACGGGACTGGGTATTGCTGGGGGTGGGCTGGGTGGGGTGAGAGAGGGCGTTGGTGTTAGGTAGGCGACGTTTGGGAGGAGGTGGGTTTGTATAGTGCTGCTGCCGCTAGCCGTCGTTGTTCGATTTTTCTTCTTCCCCCCTTTCTTTTTTTTTGGCTGGGCGTCTTGTGAGCGGGAGTCGGAGTTGATTTTTTGTGATTTTCGACTTTGGGGTTTCAGATTCTTTTTGGGGGGGAAGGCACAGGTTACCAGTTGGGAGCTCTGATATCGTATGGATGGATGGATGGATGGACCATCATATCTTTTGTCATGTCGGGTATGAGGGAGGTTGCGCTGAAGGAGTGGGGGGGGGGGGGGGGGTTTT
>JAOYMO020428776.1:0-22830 GCA_025802455.2 Iodosphaeria phyllophila | reverse complement strand
GACATCGTCGAACAGAAGCTGCTGAAGTTTGTGCCGAAGGAGTTTTTGCAGGATGCGCACCACTGGCTGATCCTGCAGCCCAAGTGCCCCGACGCCAAAAAGCTCACCGCCCACACCGACTTCGTCAAGGCCCTCGTCTGCGCCAAGCTCGGCTCCACGGACGTGCTCATCTCCGGCGGCGCCGACGCCCGCATCATCGTCTGGGATGTCGTCGCCGGCTCCCGCCTCCACGTCCTCCAGGATGTCGACGGCGGCATGATGGCCGTCCAGGATCTCGCCGTTGACCCCGTGGCCTCCGGACCCAAGGAGGTCGTCCTCGTCAGCGCAAGCAGCGACCCGTTTATCCGCCGCTGGCGGATCCGTCTGGAGGGCTGGGAGCAAGTGACTGAGGTGATCCCCGGGGCGTCAGGAGAGACAAGTTCGGCTATCGCCGTGCATGAAACAACGGTATATCGGCTCTTCTTCGACACGGACGGGGATGAGGTCGATCTCTGGACGGCCAGCGGCGACGGCACGGCCAAGTGTCTAGCGCGCAGTGACGACGCAACCGGCCAATTCAGCGTTGAAGAAACGATTCAGCATGGTGACCATGTGCGCGCGGTCGTGGTCACAGACCGCTGGATCATCACTGCGGGGCGCGACGAGGACATCAAGATCTGGGACCGCGTCACAGGGATGCTGTATTGTGTCCTCGACGGGCACTACGACGAGGTGACTGTGCTCGCGGTTGTAAGGTCGCCGGAGTCGGAGAGGGAGAAGGAGAAGGAACAGCTGGTTTCGGTGGGACTGGACGGGACGATTCGGACATGGCCGTTGGAGAAGAGCGAATTAGATCGGCTCGTGGAGGAACGGACGGCAGGGGTGGCGGGGAAAGGGGAGGGGCCGAACGGGGATGAGGGCGTCGGGAAGCGGAAGAATGTCATGTCGGCGGAAGAGGAGGCCGAGTTGGCGGCGCTGCTGGAGGAGGTATGATGGGGATAGGCAGTTTCAGAAATCGATACGGAATGGGAGTTTTTCCGACCGGCCAAGCCTGGATTCTTTACGGGAGTATCGGGATCTTCTGGGGCTTGGAAACGTTGCTCGCCGCTGTTTTTCAGGCGCTCTGCAATGGACCGGGGGGGTCGCAGAATACGTGTTGCTGATAGGTGGGCTAAGAACGCTCAGGAAGTCAGGTCTATGCTAAGACCCGTTGTCGAGGGAGGGCGACCAAGAAAAAAACCGTTAGTAGGGGATGTGCTGTGCAGATGAAGGGATGGATGGCTTCGCCCAGATATCGTGGCGCGAGCCGTTACGCACGAGCTTAAGTAGGGCGCTACGGGTTAGGATGGAACGGGGAAACCCGGTGGAAAATCTGGAAGGGAATTGTGATCCTGTCCCCGAGCCGTGGTCTCGTTCTGCATACTGGTACCAGTGTTGATTGGTTGCCTCCGTGTTCTCTGATGCCGTGCTCTGTTCTTGGCTGGTAAGGTGGATACTCCTGTTGTTTTCCAAGGTGAATGACAATGCTGTTATGTCGGGCTTGGCGACAGAGTATTGGCCAGTACCGGTATCGAATGTGTGGAGATAGGAGACCACGTCAATCCTCGCCACTTTCCACTTTCCATACTCCCACATAAAGTGGGAATCCCTCTCCATACTAAGGATAGAATACGTGCCGTACGGGCCGTACCTGATACTCCCCCAAACACTTGCGCTACTTAATTCCAGGGCTCCCTCCATGTCGGTGACGTGGGTACCGCACCCGTTCTGCTAGCCCGATGGAAAGTACCGGTACCTCCCTACATGCTGACCAGCAGCGCTGGGTACTGTAGATCACCTTCATCTTCGATATCGACCCATGGTGTTTCACCCAACCAAGTCTGGATAAACACGCCCTCAGGGGCAGGTATACCGATTTGCCGGCGGTACAACACTTGATCCATAGGAGACCGACGCCGGTCAGCATACAAGTGGTGAGATATCCAAGATCCCGAGTATCTGCATTCAGGTCCCCCCCCTAAAAATCGACCTTTCGCGCTTCGACGAGACCGGGTAAGGCTCGCATGTGCAACGAGAACGAGAACGGTGGTGGCAGGCTTGTGAGACATGCGTTGGGTGTGCGGGTAGACTTGGGCTTGTTTTTTTAGGGGGGGGCGCGGGTTTCTCCTTTTTTTGACTTTGTATTCTGTTCGTCTTGCTGGCCATGGCACTAAGTACCAGGACCTGGATTCACAGTACCAGAGTCCGCTTGCGGTAGGTAGCATGCAGGGGCCTGCTTTTCTCGGCGGTCCAGCGAGGCCTCCAGATCACCTCCCGATTTCTCCTCCGAGAGCCAGACTATGTCATGTTGGATGAACAGCAAAGTGGCCGCCAAATCCGGCCGCTCAAGGTAATCTTTAATGGCAGAACCATCTTCGATAGTACTGGCACGTTCACTATATCCCCTGACCTCCCGATAGAAATCGAAGCGAGGTTCGGCGGACACTGGGACTTGCGGTACTTGGGACTTTGCCAGGAGATGTTAGCTATAATTCGCTTTTTTGGGTTAGGTTTTATTCGTTGTATCTGGGTAAGTGGATTTCTGCTGTGCTGCCGGACCCCGTGTTCTCGCGGGCTGGAACTGGGGGAACTGTGTGGGAAACGTGGGAAGCATACCCGTATGAACAAGTCTTGCGAAACCCTCGCCAGATCCAAGTCATACCGCACCAGTGCTATCGCGGAGGGGATGGTAATTACCGACTGGATGGGACCGCTCCGGGAATGCCTCGGTTGCACGTGCTTATGCTACTGCTCTGACTGAACTGCTGCCGGCCATGTAGGTGAGGGCGTGCACTCGATCTTCTCTCGAAGGCTATTATCCCTCCAAACTAACCGGCGATCCTAGCTTGTCGGGCACACTCCTCAGGCGAACTTGACCTTGCTACTACTGGAGGCTCGTTGTTCAGCCCGTGCCTGTTTCCACACCATAAGCTCGTCCATTCTCTGCTCGTCCCCCTAGTTCGAATTTCAATGACTTGGCATGACAGTGCTGGTCTGGTTCGGTGCAGAACTATATAGAGTAGCAAGCATCAAGTATGGATAGATCAGGGGCGGAAGTTGCCAATGGAAACCAAGCGAGTCATACTGTTCCACCGCCTTCATTCACAAGAGATCCTCTGTTTTCAGTTCGCTAGCAACCTCCTAGAATGAGGCTTTCATATTGGCAGTATTTTAGACCGGTGCAAAATCATACTTGTCCATATTGACTATGCTCCTAGACTACTACAACATACCGCTTGTATTCCAGTTCATCCATACCGTCCGAGGCTTGCCTGTCTGCTACGTCATCGCTTACGCACCCATACATGGTTTGTTCTTAAGATCAGCAAGTCCGTTGTTCAATTCTGTACAACTGCCTGCAAGTCATTTACCCACACTTTCAAACCGGACTTCCTCATAGCCGCATCGCTATATTATAAGATGGTTGAGGACGCTATCGTTTGCGTATTATGCATAGCCACTTTACCAGGCCCAAATAAGCCTTGGAGCGGGGAGCTGGGAATGGACCTATTATTCCTAGGAAGCTTCATGCCAGCCTATACACCCACACCCCTCTCTACTCGTCCTCCAAGCTAATCGGTCGTCTAGGGCATTCGTTAGCCAACATCGTCACAGTTCTGGTGGTGGCTAATCTGCCGAGATCGGGGTAGACCGATATCGGAGTACTTTCGAGGGTTGACATACTGTACAAAACGGCGTCAGGACGCCTACCCTGCCTCTTTCTTCAAACATCGGTGTTATGTCAGGATAGGGTCTAGACAATATTTCATACAGGTCCATTGAACCCGTAGCAGTGGCGAGGTTCGGCGCCTCAGCCGGTCCCGATGGGGGCAGGTAGAGCGACAACGTTCAGAAGATGGGGAATCACCGTCGCTGTTACGCTACCCGCTGTCCACGTATACTTAACGGTAGGGCGTTACCGTTGGGTTGGTATCCGAGACAATGCAGTTCGCAATGAGTACAAGACGCGGAAGCAGTCTTGAATGTATCAAACCGAAAGAGATTTTAGTTCCGGGTTTAGCTCGAAACAGACATGTACACTCGGTCGATCCTATTCAATTCGCTGGTTTCCACCTTCTTGGATTGTAGGCTTCCTAAAGTGCAACATGCTACCGGTACTATGCAGGCATTCTTTTCCCCGTGCGACTCGCGAGCAGAGAAATGGGTCAACTGTTTCTGTTTGCAACTATCATCATCTCGATCCGTTTGAGGCTAACAGGACATAATGTACCATCAGGTATTATAGATTCTTGATCTATGCACTTGCGTGTTCACGCAAGTAAAGGGGCGATAATTAATGCCACAACATTAACGTTGTGCATCGTGACACATGTGGCACTCAAAGCCGTGTTCTGGATCATTCCCTCGGTGTATGGTAGTCGTCATGCAAGTTCGTTTGTTTTTCCTGAGATCGGAAACTGGCATGGCTGGTATGGATTTTGTCAAGAGAGATACAGTATCCCTCAAGACGCCGCATATGTATCCAGGCGGGAATGGTGAAAATTCGTGTGCAATGATTGGCTGCTGCCCCGCTGGACACACATGCGGTGTCTCGAGAGATAGCTCTATTCATACAAGTTTCCTAATTCGGTAGCAGCTGCACAGGAAAAGGGATGCATAGGAAAAGGATCGTCAACGCAGCATGAGAAAGCAATTACTTGCTGCGCTACGAAAACCCCACGCACCACGTCCAGGAGTCCTTCATGACCAACAGTATCCAACAACATCTTCCGTTTGAGGATTTCTCAGCTTTGCCTACATGCAGTAAACGTCTCGCTTGCTGTACGACGGGCTCCTGCATATGCTACCCGCTACCGTGGGTCGCGATTTCTCGACCGAGCTTATCCTTACTCTATAACACTATCCACAGTATGGCTACGACAACCAGTTTCACCAACATCGTTGACCGCGATGGAAAAGCAAAGGAGGAGGTTGCATCGATATTGGTGGCTGGCGCCTGAAGGTTTCATGCTGCTTAGTGTCTACGGGAGCCGGATATCATCGCCCCTCATCAAGTCAATGTGATGTGTCACCCTATCTCCCGGAACCTGAAGTCGGGGTACAGCGCGACGAACCAACCGGAGGTCTTGCAAATTTCAAGGCCGAGCGAGAATCCGATGACACCCCTGGAAGCGAACGGTACTGTAGCAACAAGAGAAAAAACGTCGAAGTGCTTCTCGTACATCTCGGGTCCGTGTGCAACCGAATATTCAAGCAAATACCACCACGGTCTTTCCGAAGGCCTGGTTGCAGGCAACACGGGAATTTGGCGGTGGCCTATCTTCGGAGGTTAAGAGGATTTTGTACTCTATGCGGATGTTGGAGACGAAGAGATTTGTTTCTTTCACACCTAGATACAGCCGGATCGAAAGTATCATCAACCGCTTTAGGGATCGTGCTAAGCATGTAAGAAAACAAAAGCAAGATAGTATCCATGTAAGATCACGTAGTGCGTCCAAGCTATGCATGGCGCCAAATCTAGAAGTTCTATATGTCCAATCCGAAAACGCATTCCGGGCGAATGAAAGCTGGTGCTTCGCTTGATAGACTTGGCGGTATAAGGAATGCTTTGAGGACCTCGGGAATAAAGCACTCCATGCGCATACATCCGTGGGGAACGATGACATCGGGCTTAGAAGGGTCATTTGGATGGGTGTTTGGAGCGGCCAGTGGTAGGTTTTCAGGAGCAGAACCTGTAGCTCTTTTGATGAGACAATAGAAACTTTCGTTATGATCTCTCAACGAAAGAGAAATTACGACCGATTACTATATTGGTGAGCTATCGTTTGGATAGACAATTACTGAAAGATGAGACAAGATTAACATCGGTTCGACTGAGCTTCTAGGACCATCTAGTTACATTGTAGTATTGGATTTGCGGATAGAGAACGAATTAATTATCACCACAGCCAACGTTATAAGAGCGGATAATGCTCCTATTTATACACGGATTAACATCCTCAATTCTGCATTTGGGATCGATGGTAACAGTCAAAGCGGAGGGGCTCAGTCCTTGATACCAGACTAGTCCGTCATACCATGACAAGCCTCAAAGCGATGGTGTAAAACGCTAGCCCTAACCGCGGTCGGACATCACCAACTAACAAGTAGTGGTAAGAGCACTACATCGAGTTTGGGCGTTGAAAGAAACACGCTGTATGGAGCAGTCCTTGGTTTTTGAATGTCATCGAGCGCGTTCCTCTTAGGAAATCCACCTTGTGGCAGTAGCTAGGTATGACTATAAGATGCAACCACCGAGTAGTAGGCCGTCTTCGTCTAGCAAATCAGCAACCGTCTTCGCGGCGCTTCATGATGCCGGTTTTAAAATAGCAAAGCCGAGCAGTACGAATATTGGAAAGTGAATAGGTGGAGGACCGGTCAAGGAAACAAGGCCGCACACGTGCTTCCACCCCCCCCTCCCCCCCCCCCACATTTCAACCTCACATTGAGAATCTCAGGCAATACGTCAGAGTCGTACAAAGACGACCTTCAGCTCAAAACTTCCACACGCCGGTAGCTATCTTTCAAAGAACACCGAATATGCGTTCGCAAGGCGTTTCATGCAGCGATCCAACTGGGGTGAATATCTTGTGCAACAGCAACTTGATTTGGACAAGCTGGAAGCAGGCAGGTAACCGGTTTCAATCCCGGCTCTCGACCGTTGGGGCTAGATGATAGGAGAACTAAAAAAAAACTCTGGAGATCAGAAGATAAACCCACACTGCGCCCACGAAACACAGAAACGACCCGGCCCTTCCAGCATCTTCTCGCAAGATCCCCTCATGTCTGCCATATGGGAAGGCGAGATACTGTTTGGTTCGATTCTCATTAGCCGATCCAAGTTTCACTTTCTAACTATACTCGACGCCTCGTGGTGCTATCCTGTCCCCTTTTGGCTGCATTACTGGAGCCATAACTCGCCTAGTGGCCGAGAATTATCCCCTAAACTTCGGATCATTGTGCGGCAGCCCACTGCTTTACCTATCTGGACTTTTGTACGACGACTCAGCTCCAAGACCAAGCCCGGAGCTGGCCATGCCGGTAGAGACCGGTACCCAGAAATTAGCTAAGGCAACTACTTCGTGTCCCTGAGAATTCTTCTGGAATACTATGGCAAATTACCAACAGGCGTCCGGCTACGTACATAATGTATGAGTACCACGAAGTCGGTGCCGTTGTAGGTTTCACAATTCGGGAGCTTGCACGTGGCCATATCCCCACTGGTTTGTGGTTCGCAGCCATGGCGCTGCAGATCGTTTGGTTGTGTATGCAGCATTCGATCACTCAGTTGAGTGATATTTGACATAGCATGATAAAGCCAGCCAGTGGCACCCCCAGTGCTCGCGTTGAGATTGCTGGGTGACGAACAAATAATTGAACACAAGCGCGCCGCCAAGTGTCTCACGCCGTGTGCCCAGGCACGTACCATAATGATACTCGTTTTCAGGTCTGGTAGGAGGCAATACCTAATTTAGCCGTAAGGGCTTGATCTCGCAGTGTGATTATCGCGAAAAATGATTTAGTGTCTGGAAACCAAATATAATCACACAGAATCTAGAAACACCATGAGTTCCACAGCCCTCCTCATCACTCAGGTAGCATGCTAGTATTGCACGATATCTACGCACATAGATACAGTACTGTCTCTGACACAGGAAATTCAGCCGCTTGATTAGAGGAGTGCCTGTCCACAGTAGCGAAAATTTATTATCCGCGGCGAGACGCGGCAAATCCTGGCTCGGTCCCTTGCCACAAGAAAAAAGCAAGAAGAACGGGAAGAAAACATGGTCCAGGCATCAAAAGCTACAGGGAACGTCTGCCGATTACCACGAATCCTGCAGCGGATTGCCTTTTTCCCTGCTCAGATCCCCTTTATCGCATGTTATGCTCGCATGTGGTTGAAAGTGGCTGCACCACAAGCAGCACAGCATCGCACCTGTCAGCTCCTACCTGTCCATAGGCCGAAGCGTGTCAGAATGTAGCTTACGCCAGGATCTACCAGAAACCTGGGACAGTTGG
This sequence comes from Iodosphaeria phyllophila, assembly GCA_025802455.2. Classification (NCBI taxonomy): domain Eukaryota; kingdom Fungi; phylum Ascomycota; class Sordariomycetes; order Amphisphaeriales; family Iodosphaeriaceae; genus Iodosphaeria; species Iodosphaeria phyllophila. The sequence continues at coordinate 14,793 of JAOYMO020428776.1, read as the reverse complement.
CTTTTCATGGGAGGGAAATCCATGAAATAAGTCAATCCTATCTAAGTAGGTTCAATAATAGATATCAGATGTGAGTTATAAATTGAAGAAAAGAAGACTGTCTGGCTATTCTGGTTGGTGATGTTTGTGTGCGATAATCCTGCGGGAATGAAGGGTTCTGGGACTTTCAAAAAGGAATGTCTTTGATTTTGTAGGTACATGCACATACACAGTCGATCACACTTGTAAATCAACCTCTCAACGCCGGGTGAGCATAACATGAGGCCAAGAGGATGGTGCGACTTCCACGACATGATGATGGGCAGCGAACATTGTGCACGGTAAGCTTTGACTTATGCTACTTGCAATCGGTAACGTAGGTCCCCACTCCGTTAAACACTTTTGCAGACTCTGCCAACTTCAACTTCAAGAAGCGTTTTCCGCGCAACAACGATGCCAGCCCTTGACCTTGAGTTTCAGATGATCCTCGCGATTGAGGCAATACAAACAATACCACACATAGCCCTTAGACACGCTGCACAAGAATCATACGTCTCCCAAAGCACACCTAGCAACAGAATGGCCCGAAGGACTTTCAAGGACAACAAGGTCAACGGTATACCAGTCTTGACCCCAGGAGAAGAGAAGGCAATTGTTTGGTACATATTGAAGCTAGATCCAAGAGAAATTTTGCTCCAGAAGTGTGATGTACAAGATATGACTGATCTTATGCTGGCAATACAAATGCGCAATGAGTTAGCTTAATCGCGTTATTGCACCAGAGCTCTGCACGCGTTTTGCTTGCTCCTACGAACTCCAGAGGGCCCTAAAAGAGGATCTCAATGCATTAGAAGCGTGGTTCTGTTGGTTGACAATATTTGTAAAAAGCCCTATAGTGCCTCTTTTCCTCTGCGTTAAGGGTCAATTCCACTTTGCCGCTTTAGCATTTTAGCAGTAGCCCTTTTAAAATGTTGGAGGATCAAGAGGATCTCCTACTAATGAAGAGGCTAGCTAGCTTTTAGTGGAAAAGGGCGTGGTTGCGCCAGAAGGACACGACAAAGATGATGGAGAGAAATTGTTGAAAAGGCGCAGGTCAGGCCTTTGGCTGTGGTCGATGCCGCAGGGCTGAGTACAACGTAAGGATATGTCCAGAAGCCGTAGGTGATGATAAATTGTCGAATTCGCATTTAGGAGGCTTGATTTAATTGATATGTGGTGGATTTGGAGGATTCAAAGTTGGACGGGCTGCAAAAGTGTCCGACGGAGTGGGGTGACCGAAAGAGTGGGGGTCTACGTTACTGGCACTTTCTATTATTCGCACTGCGTGTTCAGTGACTCCAGAATCTACAGCAGGCTAGAGTAACGAGGGCTTCAGAAGTTTTACGCTGATGAGGTGCATGACGATATGCTCTTCCCCGGCCGCGCTGGCACACGCAACCCCGGGTTCCCAATATCGATTGGATTTATCCATCCATTAGCCGCCCGACGCCTGGAACATAAACCCCATGACACTTGACAGTGGTGACATGAATTAGTCTTGAGATCATAGTAGAAATTGTAATAGCTACCGATACGATGATTGGGTTCTGCTTGTTGGTATTCGAGCTTGTAGTAAAGTCTCCGCGATTCTTCCGAAGATGAAAGCACAGTGAGTTAATTGACACCTCAAAGTGAACATCGATACTTGACAGAGACTACAGTACGAGTGGTGGTTAATTCGCTGAATCCAACTGCCGGTAGTTCAGGTTGACTAAACAACGACTAAATGTTTGATATGACCATTGCAGTAATGCCACGAGTTTTTTTCTCTTTGAAGTTGGAAGAACGCAATAAGAAGCAAGATAGCACCACGTCTTTTGGCTGCTTCGATGCCGAGAGGCCACTTAGCTTTGCATGCAGATTGCAACATGCGTGACAGGTCATCACCATGGGATCTATGAATCATGTCACCGGTCACATTTTAGCGCGCAGCAATGTGAAGTACTGTACGAGTCTTGAAAGCTGAATGGGCGGGAAAAATTTCAAGCTGAAGAGATTACCGGAGTTAAGCCCACCTCAGCATAACCATAACCATACCTACGTGAATATGAATCCAACCCAAAGCTAGAGATCTGCGGGTACTCGTAGTGATAAATTGAACTAGGTGAGTACTATCTATCAATTCTTGCAGTACAAGGTTGCCTAATGTGGGTTTGTATTGAGGTGTTGGTTTGGAGAGAGTGGATGGGTGGGCTCAACTACGGCAATCTCTTACTCCGGCTTGAATTCTTTTTCGCCCGACTGGTACATGGCGTTGACAAGCGTGTAACAGATGCCCAAAACCGTGTGCATGGTTATTCACCTGCACAGTATTATGATTGTACTGTGGTACATTAGATTACCTGTTGAAGGAAGATATCTAGAAAATGTTTGATGGGTTGTTTGGTGCGGGAGATGTGCCGTAATGATACCAGAGCCATGATCAAATACTGAAGTAGATATCCCCTTAGCCCAGAATTCGCTTGCCTGGAGGATCAGTACGGTGGCGGGGTCAAGCTTCTGTACCGGATAAGGTTGAGGGAGTGACGGGTTCAACACTACCAACTTGCACCGTCACTTGGCGTGTTTGATGGAACCAATTGATGGGCTCGCTCCCTACGTAAGGGAGCTCAAACAAAAGTTCGCTGTGCCTCGGGTTGAGAAGTATCACCATACCCCCGGAAGTGTGTCCGGCAATACACCTTTTACCACCTTTGTGATCAACTCGTTCCGTCAACATCTGAGGTCTGACATGATATCATCGAGAAACAACACAAACCTAGGTAAATATAAATATAGTACTGAGATGTGATGTAAGCCGAACACGATCTGGGCAGAGCAATACCAGCATACACAGTAACAGAAAACAGGATCCAGAGCTCATGATGACGGGTTGCAGACCTCTTGCCCCCTCGCGCGAGATGGCACGTTGGGGGTCCCCACAGAAAACCAAGCATTGTCATCATATTTGTTTCCGTACCAGAGGTCAGGTCATGTTTTTCTGATTGATGGCACCTTCAAATTACCGATGGGTATTTGTAGCCTGATTTACTTGTATTTCAGGCTATCCCGCAGGGTCCCTTCTGGTCGTCCGAACTGAATATGCCAAATCAAGCGGTGCCGTACCTTCGTCTCTCCGAAAAGAAATGGATAGGCGCAGAAAGCACCTTCGACATGATAAAAAGTAAAATGCAGAAAAGCCAGCATGTCTCACCCGTAACTTTTCTTTCAGGGGGCTGACATATAAAGGTGCTTTTCCTACCAACTCGTCCACTTCTCTTCGGAAAGACGGAGGTATGAAGGTAGTTGAGAATCAGAGTCAAGCATACTCGCCAATCGGCTGTTGCGAAGGGTCCCTGTTGTTTCCCGAGGAGTTAAGAAAAAGCTGAATGGTTCTCGACTTTTGAACCCGCAAAAGTGCCCAATGAGCGCATATCAAACTCGGAGCGAGCGAATTCTGCGACAAAGGCGATTTTGGCAACGTGTTGAGCGCGTGCGTTTGTAAGGCCAATTTCTAGAGCCTGTCTCACTCACATGGGAAATAGATTTACAAACAAACACTCGCCTGCATTCTGCAGCTTATGGTGTTCACGTACGTTTCCCCTGAGCGAAATGATTGGTAAGAAAACTTCGGGAGGCAAGGGTTAGTGTATCAGTACCACAGTGTACCGCAGTGGAGAGCTAACTAAACCCACTCAACTTTGAAAATCATTCTCTACTGTAATAACTCATTATAATTGGGTAGCGCCCCTAACTATCCATGTTCAGCTCGCACGAAATGAGCAATTGATAACGCGTAGCTACAACGTTGTGGTGGTATTTTGCTCAGCCGATAAGACGAGGAGCGTACTAATTCTGTGTTGTTCTTGACAAGGATATGGTTGAATCGGTTGATCTCATCAAGCAAGAGTCGTTTTGCCCGACCTTGATGAGGCTGATTCTCCTGGATTCTCGTTCGAAAGGGCTCGCCGTAGTTTCTCAGCCGTAGTACCATGGTTTGTCAGCTTAAGGCCATGATCCCCAATGAATTGTTGATCGGCTCATTCGAGAAGCGGGCTGGAACAATCAAGACAGGTTCCAAAAAGGACTTTTTGACGGCTTTTCGGTCGAGCTCTGTGGTTAGTAGCCAATCGCACAGCGCAGAAAGATTCTGCTTGAAAGAAGCTTGTTGTAAGGCGCTTCTTTTCATCAAAAACTGCGAACAGCTGCCACATGAGTAACATCCTGTCCTCTTGCAGCGCTTCTTTGCGCACCTCTTCGGCTCCTGTGAACACCTCAGATCGGTCGGGTTCGTGATGGAAATCTTGTCAACACCTGCCGTAGCATTGTCCCGCTGCGGCCCGTCAGCTTTGGTGTTACGATTATTCGCCTAGGATCCACAATCGTAAGGGACATGTACTATTAACTTCTAAGTACGGTATTGTGCATCCTTCCAAATCTAATGGTGCGGAATACAGGAAACATTACCGTTTTCACTGAAGTAGCTGACATCTCCGCAATGCATGATGATGACTATCGAGGTAGTAGGAAATATCTCTAGGCGGGAATACTTGAACACCTGATCTTGTGGCAGGTGCTGAGCGAAGTGGTGGCAAGGCCACAAGCTGTAGATAAATAGATTGACTGACTAACTTATTGGGGATCACAAAACAGATTACTGTACTTCGTATGGGCGCCGTTCATGACGGGACTAATACGGCAAATGAGCGGGAGAGAAGTTCTTACCAGAAGCTAGTTTGGACAGGGATCTGAGGCGAATATTCAGAGATCAAGCAGCGGTTGGGAATCATGGCATTATCAGCTGAAGCGTTTGATATCCTTCACATGCTGAAGACCGCAGAGAGGGCTTGGTGGATAGCTATGCTGTACAGTACTACACCAACATACCTTCTACCAAAAGAGCTCGCACACAGTAGAACATTTCGGGATTTTAATTGGTAGGGATGCATGCGGACGTCAAATCGTGCTGCGACCCCTACTGTAAGAGCAATGATACGATGGAGAAATCCTATGGAAGCGCCCGAATTCTGCTGAAAGAGTTGGTAGTGCGAGAAGAAGAGCCTCCCTGCGGATACAGAATGAAGAGTTTGTAGTAGCTGTATGTCGATCATTGGATGGGGTAGAAACATAGCCATAATGAGGGTTGATCCCCTGTCTGTGCAACTCACTCAAGGATCTCTGTGCAGATCAACCAATGAATAATCAAGAAAAGAACCACCATGTGCCGTAGGTCTGGGCAGCTTGTCAGGGGGCCCCCTTTTCCAGTCGGGTACCGGTACCTTAACTACAACTAGACTAGCCCCTGGCAGTTATCCTGGCTGACGAAATCTTCGTCCGCATTCTTGAGCAGGGGGCACTGTTGATCTATCATTACAGCCAAATCTGATTAATCAAGATGTTCGCTGCAGTATTTCTATCTCTCCGAAAATCCAAAGTAACCACTGTAAAAACCATGGTGCTCAAAGGTGCATTTTCTTACTGTCCATACTGTGTAGTAGACAGACTCTTTGGAGAGATGGAGGCACTACGGCATGCAACTCTTTCTCCAAACGCCCCCAATCGAAGCACGGTCTGGAGTTTCCTGCAGAGTTCCTTCTAGGTTCATGTGATTGCGCCGCCAATAGCAATGCTACCATGGCTCCACAACGGAGATGCGGAGCGGTCGGATTTCGCGGTATCCCGAAATCCGGACTTCAACGCTGTCCCGAAGATTGTAACTTGAAGCACGGCACTGCCATCATAATCGACAGGAATTTAAGCCCAAAATGGTAAAGACCCAGAAATTACAGTCCTTATAGCATGCCATAAGGTGGGGGAGACGTGACTACGGTGAATTGCGTTCTGCTTTCCGGCGTACTGTGGTATTCTTGCTTTGTTTAGGTTAGGGCTCTGTTCGAACCCCAGATCGGAACGTTCGCACTTTGGCTAAGTTGTGGAAAGTATTACCTCGCGTATGTTGCCATACACTCGGATTGAGCCCCCCGTAATGTAGAGCCTAAAAGTTGCCATCTCAAGAGCGAATATGGACTCACGATGGGTGGGACAATACAGCCAACGGGCTGCGACTGTGGTGCACGACCAACAGCCAGCAGGGTCACGTGGAGTTCCAGCCAAACCTACTGTAATGTAGAGTACATATCAGTACACCGAACCTGACGTGAACGACCATAGCATGGGTGGTGAGCACGGAATCCACAGGGGCTTCTGCGAATACTGTACAGTACACGGTAAAAAACTGCTGGGCTGGTCTCTTAAATCACCCAACTTTGAAATCGTTATTCCGACTGCACCACGTGTTGCGAAAGGAATTCGCAATCTAAGAGTTATTTAGAAAGCAGAGTTGTACTGATCATAGGAGTTAAATTCTGACTATAGAACGTCGTACAATCTTGTGTCTGATACTTTCTGAAGTTGAGGCCCCAAAGTGACGTAATCCCAGTGTCGCGCATCTTAGTTTTGACTGCAAGTGACTTCCGCTTCTCCCCAGAGCATCGCTACTCGCTTCGCACGAAATGCTTGAACAGTGCACTGACATGTCTATTTCCTCACCTATTAGTGAACGGCCTGTAGAACAGCGCACATAGCAATACACTGTCAAAACAATTCGGGCAAAGCAAGTAGCTGGGCTAATTTGGGAAGAGTACAAGGGCCAGAAATCATGGATAGCAGGGTGGGAGATGAGCATCGTCACTCCATTTTCGAACTCTCTTTCCGTCTTCTTGATGGAGTTGAACGGCAAGTTGAAACCAACTAATTACCTTCCGCCCCGACTATCTTGCCGTCTTACCTTGCTTTTTTGCGCCACCCTGAATGGAATGCACTTCCAACACGATTCCAAAACTGCGATTTAGAAAAATCCTTAGCCCCTTGCAGTCTATACCCTTGTAGGGGAAGATTGTCGGGCTTCTGCCCAACCGTTTCTCCAGGTGACTAGAGCCTTGCCAGGGAGTTACAATGTCAATCTGAGGGTTTTTGTCGTCCCATTATATACAGAGTCGCATCTCGGAATTAAGGTCCACCTGAGGGTGATGCATGATTATCCCCCAGACTGCGGATGGACGTCGGGACACAAATTTGGGTGTCCTGAAGACCGTCCGCAGTTCAGGGGATAGCGCAGCCACCAATGCATTCTTCCCTCAACTTGCAACTAAAAAAATCTGCCGATGCAACATATGCAGCTACCAGATGTGCCTTCCGCACGGCCCTATTTGGGGGTAGAACAGAGCCTAGATGGGTAAGAATGAGGTGGTGGGTTTTTAGCCTGATAAGAAAAGGTACGGAGAAAAAGGAAAATGAGAGATCTTAGACTGGGGGCCACTTGGACCGAGACGGGACTGGGCGACGATATGCTTGAGTACCGTTGTATGCTGTGTGTTGTGGCATTGTGACTGGGCTCTTGCCGCCCCATCTTTTTTCCCGGGTTTATTACTTTTCCCTATCGAGGACTGGTCTGTGATGTCTGTCCATCCTGACGAAGTCGCGACCAATCTTTACCTTTTTGCCACTGCCAGGCACATCGTATCGGCTGCTGTGCCCACGAGTGCGCGTTAGAATTTGGAGCCGATTACGGAACGCCTCGTCGGCCCCAAGCCAACACTTCACAAGATTCTAGGCGCTTTCGGCTTTCTCTAGTGTTCATCACCCAATCCAGGGCATTTTTGGGGGGGTTTCATGATTATTCATGCTATGATCTCTGTACCTTTAGCCATTCATTTATTCAGCTGTCAGGCAGTGTGGTACACCGTACTGTGACAATCCGCCAGCAATTTGCTTGTGTCTCATCAGCATTTCTTTTGCAGCATCGATTTCAGCTTCACATAGAGGCTATACATATCTGACAGAGGACATCTACAACGCCCTAGGGGCATGCCGAATCGATCGTCAACATGCCAGACATGCAGGAATATCATGGCAGCTTGGTCGCCCTTGAAGGGCCGGGCGACATTGTCGCGACGCAGCTCCGTCTGTTGCCCAAGTCTCCGAAAATATTGGTGTTGCCGCCGGTACAGCATTTCATGAAAGATGAGCCAAAAAAGGACGTTGACGCCTCATCCTATGTTCTGAAGGTGCACGAAGCATTCAACGCCCGGACCGAGATGGCACTCTCATTTCTCCGCGATTCAACGGCAGCTAACAAAAGGGTGGTATTTATGGAGGGAGGGACAGCAGGCGCGCAGGCGAAATGCGTAGAAGAGATCAGTCGACTCGAGTCATGTACCGACAAAAAAGAAGCCGAGGAGATATTCAGGACGATTATAAAAAATGGGGTTGCTGGATTGAAGAGACGGGCGCAAGGTTCCATATCTTCGAAGGGAAACCGTTCCTCCGTCAGTTGTGGCACAAGTACCGACGGGCCCGTAACAAACTCCGAAGACCCTTTTTGGAAAGCTATGCGGGCGGCAGATGCTCTCGATCGACAGACCGCAGGATTGCAGCCAAGTACGGATATTGATTTAGCGTTGGGGAATGCGCGAAAGCGAAGTCGAAGTGTTCCACTGCGTCCCGTTCAAGGCGGATTTCACGAGAGAGCACCGTCTAATGCGTCAGGCGCCCCGGCAGAATCATCAGTCCGTGGATCATGGACTTCATCACGAGGATCAAGAGTGTCGACACCAGACTCGCTCCGCAGTACACAGCGTGACAGTGGTACATCGGGACTATTCGATCACATGATGACCAAGGGCCTGAATCGTGGTTCAAGACTATCTCGACAGTTCCTGGACGATCGTGACTCTGATCGTACTTCGGTATCTAGTATTGTTGATTACGTGGGAGAGCCATACGGGCTCTATCCGTTCACATCTCATTCAACCAGCGCCATTGATCTCTACACTCCAAAAGCTTGCCATTTTGAATCTCGGCCATCAAGTCCCGTCCTCTATGGTGAAGCAACGGTCGTTGACGTGCGGGCCTCGTTACTACCAACGTCAACACAATTGTCGCTCAGACATTCGACCACACCCCACAAGCGAATAAAATCCCTGGACCGCATTTATGCCAGTGGGATACGCAGCATGGATATTTCTCTTTGTGATTTTCGCAGCTGGAGACCTCAGTCGTTCGTTAGCGATCGCATACGTGGGACTATGACACCTGTCCCCGAATCTCCAGACAGATTCGCAGCCAGACGAGCCAAGTTTTTCAGCCAGGTGCCCAGAGCGACATTCGTGAAACCCAATAAGACAATCATTCGTCGGAGTTCACCAGCTCCCTTAGATCTTACCCGCATCCTCCTCAAGCAAAATAACCGTCGCCCATATACTTACGCAGATCGTGGGACTAACCCTGAGCACGAATATGTATCCAAATCAACCATGATGGGTCCAGATTATGCTGATAGGGGTGTTGATGCTACAAGGCCCAAGTTCGTTTTCAGCAAGGAGATTGTAGAGCCAGTTCTACCTCTGGTAGAGCACTTGGTGATCCATCTCGGTGGGGAAAAGAAGGACATCTTGCTTGAGGCCATATTGCAGACTTTACGAGAAGGGGTGTGCTCAAATACGCAATCGACAACGAAGGCTGCGAGCGAGAATGTAAATGTTAAAGCGAACCTCGGATCGACCGTACCGGAAATACCCGACACAGCTGAGATCATTTCACCACAGCCCAAGCCCATTTCTAATCATGCTGCTAGCGACGACTATGACCCGTTTTCCTCGAATACTACCCCTTTCCCATCAGCGACCGAAGAGTTGACTGATCTTGAGTCCCGTGTTCTCGGTGCAGCTCCGCCCACTCCAGCGCAAACGCCACCTCCCACATTAGCCCAAGAGGGGAAGGCTTTTCATGACCTCTCTATAGTGAATTGCAAAACAGCCGTTTGCATACAGAATTTGCTGCGATCTGTGCTTAACATATATTTCTCTCCTGAAGAGCTTGGCTATCATCAATTTAGCTCCCCCCTGCTTCCCCAATCGGGCAATGTATGGAGCCCCATGTTTGGGAAACTAGAACCGGGAACTACGAAGAAGGAGGGTGGGAGACTCGACTTGATTCTAGCGGTTGGCGCTCAACAGGACGTCAGCCGTGAGTTTCTCTCATCAGTTACTGGATCTCTAGAGAAGCTTGGCACAAAACCCAGCGGCGTTTCTCGTAGCGGAAGACTGGATTTACGGTAAGCAGTTCCTTCCCGCAATGACCTCTACTCGTCATTGTTTAGTCTGCTAATGATCAACAGGTATCTAATCGCCAATGCTATGCAAGCTTTCACCTCACAACCTCTTGCCAATCAAGTTCACGATAATCCCTTCGCTAACCCGCTTCTGCTGGCGACAACTATCATCCCGTTCTTGGAAATACATATTGCTGCTCATCCAGAAACTCGGTTCTTGCTGTTAGAGTATTCTGTTGAGCATCTTCCAGCCGTCTTGGCATTACAGGGACTCCTAGGAGTTGACCTGATCAAAGTTACAGTTGTTCTCAACGCGGAATCAAAACATGACAACCGTTTAACTTGGAATCCTACATCGCGGAATAACAGCCGTCGTGGACCTGAAAGCGCTCGATCCAGTAGTGGCAGTGCGATCGCGCCAGCATCGCCCGAGGCGTTGAAAGTGATGGACGAGCCGCCCTTTGCTCAAGCCAACTTCTCTCTCACTTCTTCGGCTAATGACTCTGAAGTTGCTACCTTGATATCAACAATCTGGAAGATCTTAGTCGACACGTCCGACTTCTATGTTCCGGAAGGCGCACCTCGACATCCCAATTCTCAATTCCACACCGAAGTAATGACTAACCGAAGCTCGAAGGAAGAGCCGCGTAGGTCCTTGAGTAGCTCCACGAGGACCAATAATGCATTGACGAACGCGGCGGCTATGATGGGTTTCCACCAGGTCCCTCCCGCCTTGCCACCTACAACAATCATTTCCATTGAGAAATCGCCGGAATCTCCTATCATGCAGCCACCCGAAATCCCTTCTCGCCACGGCTCCAAACCAATGAAGTCCTCTTCGGAAAACCCCCGGCTTGCGCGAACGGTAGAGCGACTTCGCCAGCAAGGGTCAAAACTGGCATGGACTTTGGGTGCTGAACCTGACAACGCAACTCTTTACCCCCCAGATACTCCGACGAGTTCGAAGTTCGAAATATCCGATGACGATGAAGGCCGCTTCGCTGCTGACGAGCGTATGTACATGCCCTTGTATGGGAAACAGCTCGATGCACGAAAAGGCAACACGCGAAAGGCCCTCAAATTCCTAGGCTTGGCATGATTTCCATTGATCTACGGCTCGTACACTTCTGTGCTGAAATCGCTTTCATCAACACCCCTTCGCGACGGTCCATTTGTCCCATTTCTTGAGAATTTTCATCGATCGCCCATTTGTCACGTTTCTTGGGGGCTGGGAATCGGTGACGGTATCTCTACTTTTTGGTCATGATCCTAGCGTCTTATCCTATTGTCGTTGTATTCCTTGCTGGTTAGCTTCTCCTTTTTTACGGTGTACGGTGTACGGCGTCAGACGAGAGACGACTAATTCGGGATTTTCTTTTTTTTCCGGAGGAAAATGTTCCGGTCGTTGTTGGGGCTTTTGTACATGGTGTACGCCGCCACTTGCTCCATACTTGTTAATGCCACTTGCTAAAGGTGGTGATCGGTTGAGCTTTTTTATTTATCTGAACTCTCGGGCTGGAGTGGAGTCTGCGGAGCTTGGTGGGTGGGGAGGGGAGTGGTGTTGCAGGGGGGGGGCTCCAACGGTTCAGCGTAGGAAATCGGTTCTTGTTATTTTTGTATGGAACCTCATGTGAACGGTCTGTACGTGCTTTGGACAGTCCGTTGGCCAGATATTAGTCTGGGTATGTTCGATGTCGGTTGGATGATTGGCCGTTTCGCAGCTTTCGAGATGGGAGTCGAGACATGAGGGCGAAGCTTGAAGTACGAGACGGTGGCTGGCGATGGGTACGGATAGGGCTGTGTCTTGGTTAGGATTTCAACCAGGCTGGTTGGAGAAGGCCTCGCAGCACGGTCTGAGTTGTGTTGCTCGTCGAGGCACGCGGCGAACGGGATGGACGGGAAGAAAAGCGGGCAAAAGAGAAAGAAAAAAGGATAAATCCGATCCAGGCGCAATCTTGAAACACTGTCATCGCCTGCATGTACAGATTAATCATGTTAAATCTGACCTCTACCTTGGTCATGATCATTCATCTAAAATCCTAGAAATATGTAGCAATGTATCTTTGACGTAGTCTCTGTATCACTCTGACTTCAATTCAGCCAGTGAAGACCCGAGCAAGCCCCTCTGGCTTATGATAAATTCTTCGTAAGTCATCTATCGCAAGATGTGTCAACCCATTCAATACTCAACCAATCTCAACTTCTTGCCCACATCCCTCCGCCTCGACTTCTCTACGCCCAAGGAGCCGCCTTTTCCAGCTTCACTACCTACCGCCTTCAGATCCGTGAAAGACTCCCCACGCGCGTTGAGGGCCTGAAGAAGCATACCAGCATCGAAGAAACCGTCTGCGGCACTACATTAGAACGACGGGAACTACGAAGTTCTTCAAAGGGCAAAGGAAAAGGGAAAAGAGAAGAAAAGAAAAAGAAAAAGAAAAAGCTTACAGCCACCCATTTCCTCATCATCATCAATACTCATCACGGCACTCCCCCGTATCGCCGAAGCAGCACCCGATCCCGTGATCAGGCGACCTCTCGCTTTGAGCGGCGCCCTGCTCGGCGGCCCGCCGAAGTTCCCGCCGGATTTATTTTTGTTCAGAATCGGTGTCTGCTCCCCGGGAGCAGGCGGTTCGCTGCTCTCTTTCGCCCTCGTCATGTACAATTTGGATGACGCGGCCCTCATGAGCGCACTCGGGCGTCTGGTCGATGTTTGGGACGTGATTCGCAGGATCCGCCGGATTTCTATCAGGTAGCTCTCTAATGTATCCACGAGGCGCCGCGTCTGCCGGTGCTTGCTAGATGCGCAGACGGAGATGCGGTCGTCTTTGATGATGTAGCCAATACCAAATCCGTCGCCGGACGTGGGACCGAACCCAAAATGTCTCAGCGACGGGTTGCCGCAGTTCGATGTCGACATGACGGTCGCGTTGAGCTTGTCCCAGCCCGCATCCATAAAGATGGCCGGCATATGATGTGACTCAGCGGTCTCAGGCCCAGGGCTCTGATCGCGTGGCCGTGACGAGTCCAGGGCGCCAGAACGGCTGTCATCCGTATCATCCAGATTGTCAGCCCCGCATCGACTTTCACTTCGCTCATCCTGAGCCTTTTGCCAAAGACAATACAGCGCATATAAATGGCGATCACAACCCTTTGCTTGGGCACAATCTCTGGTATTCGCCACGTGCTGCTGACAGGCCTTACGTAGCGTTTCGACTTTCTGCTCCGCGGGGTTATCTGCCCAGAATGTCTTCACGAAGGTCACGGATTCTTCCGAGACGGTCCGAATCGCCTCAGTCCGGCCATGAAGGAAGAATTTGGTCATAGCCGGCTCGTAAGTGCATTCGATACGCCCATACAACCCGTAGTACGCAGCTTGGAACGCCATCTGAATGAAAGCATCTGGCGAGAAGCCCATGGAGGTGATGAAGTTCTTCCCATAACCGCTAAAGTCCAAACACTCGAACTCGTTCTGTCCGATCAGGTCAGCAAGCCTGGTCTCGGCGAAGCGGACGGCTATGCTCAGTTCAGGAGACATGTCCCACTCGAGTTTGCAGGGTATCATATTGACGTCTCCGAAACTGTCTGGATCTCGTTTCGATGGGTCAGGGCTAGTTGTTTTCCATAAACTCGGTGATTGCCCATTGATCGTCTTGGCAAACCTCAGGATGGTGTCTGTGTAAACGTCGCTAGCGAATCGAAGCACCGTGTGACCATCCACACCAGTGTGCTCGAAGTTGATGCCCGCGCTACCGTTCTTGCATACGATGATTTGCAGTTTATCGTACCATCTATTGATACAAGTCCCAACCTGTATCCCCTTTTCAACTTGATTGGTGCCACACAGCATATTTTGGCACAAGCTAGACGCATCGTTCGGTTCCGTGTAATCAAGACATAGCATGAACAAAGCCGAGTCTACGATACCGAGGCAATCTGCGTTGTTCGAGCCCTCCTCGCGAGTGAGCACATCCCGCAGACCGGACCAAATCTTGCGGTTTTCGGTGCTGAGGATGCCAAGTGCTCGCTTAGCGGCCTGCGGAATCGGCGTCTCGACGGCATCGTTTAAAATGGTCTGTAAGTTGATCGAGATGTCTCTCTCACTCATGATAACATCCGAACTGGAGTCAAGGATATCGAACCAGTAGAATTGACCGTGACATATGACAACAATATGGGTGGATTCGGGGTCTTCTTCTATCTGACAGCCGTGATCGGTGGGCACTCGTGCAGTTCCAAAAAGCCGCTGAAACTGGTACATGTCCAGTGGTTTGCCTTTCACGGAATCTGGGCTCAACTCTTCCCTGCGGACGGCCCGCACGAACTCAAGAGCCGAGAATACAAGGGATGCTGCCCGCGTGACTTGGTTGTTTCTAGCAGGCGTGGGATCGTCTTCTAAAAGAAAGAATGGGTTCAAGTTGAGGACAACGGGGTTGTCAAAATTCAAGTAAGAGTCGTACCCTGAAGAGAGATAAGTACTACACTAGATCTAGTCGGCCGAGCTAACTTACAGAACTGTTCGATGTAGCTTGATTTCCCTGCTGCATACTTCTGGAGCTTCTCTTGAAGTTCAGGCCCATCGCGTTTGAGGAATTGCTGGACGGCGTGGGTGGTCTCGGCGTGCTCTCCAGGGTTCTGCAGGGGCTTCAAAGCAGCCAAATATTTCTGGCATGTGTGGTCTAGATCCG